>PVJX010001419.1:0-105000 GCA_004027295.1 Dolichotis patagonum | reverse complement strand
TCATAAAAATTTGAAAATTTAGAGTATTAGGGGAGGAGTGCATAACGTAACAGTGGGACGTAGTGCTAGCAAAGGAATATACTGGAAAATGAATAACAAACACTAAATGATACAGCACTGATTTTATGACGTCATCAAGAGCCTAAGATTGGGACACAATTAGAAAGACCCACTGAAAAGCAGTTTCTAACATCAGATTAATGAGTCCAGACATTAACAGAAAGCACTGCAAGGTTCTGGGGCAGAGTATGGAAATTGTGAACATATTTTAGGAAGATGAATCTATTAATGGCATATATGGGTCAGAAAAAATGAAGACAGGGAGATTACCCAGAAAATCATCATCATTACTGCAGTATAATGAAAAATGCAGAAAATGAGGTACGTTTTAGACACTAGGACAAGTGCAGAAAAAGAAAAGTGAGAACTCTGTAGCTGAAAAAAGGAAGAGATTTTGAATAGATTATAACTTTTATAGGGAACAAAGAATTGAACATGTGTTTAGTAATGCTGATGGCAGGTTACTCAAGTAAAAATGTCTCCGCTGGTTCTAATTGTCTCACCACACTCAACCACAGCCAATCCACTGCTGGACTCCCCTGAGCTAAGGGGCACCAACATTCACAACCCGTATCAATCAATATGGTTGTACAGTTATCCCTGACAGCTACTAATTCCAATTTGAGGTACAAAGAGTATAAAACAAGGCCCTGAGTTGAAAATGTAAGGTTCTCAAAATAAATAGCTTTTAAAATATTGAGTTTTCTAATCTGTATCAGAAGTTTACATTTTAAAGATAAAGTTTTTCATATATGATAAAAAAGTTTATGACTTTGCCCATTCCAAATTGATACTACATGTACTCTAAAAACAAATTAACTGAGTTAATTTATTTCACAATTAACAAGAAAAAATATGATAAGAACAACTGTACAATTTACAGCTACTAGGAGTATCATACTACTAGCATCTATTCAAGAATACCTATGTTTTTATACTTTGTAAGGTATATGCTTCAATTCTCTAAACTTACCTATCTTTTAAAACTAAATTTATCATTTTAGATATCTGTTATTTTAGAAGAGGTTAATTCAGAATTTTCACTAAATGTGATGTTACAAAGCTCAAGAGGTAATCATGACATTAAGCCATAAATAAAAAGACAGCCAAGAAACCCAGTGTGAAGGATAAAAGATTTTGTCACATAATAGAACTGCTGTGATTCGTTTGGAAAGGTGTTCCATATTTATAAAATCTTTCTTTCTACCAATCTGAAATGATATCTAGATCATTATATTTGAGGATTTTTTTATACTGAAGACTTAGTAATCACAGATCATTTGAACCATCCCTATTTAATAAGTGAGGAAGCTGAGATAAAAGACTTAAGTGACTCGTTCAGAATCCATCAGATACAAGGAACTGTCTTTTCTCAGTATAGTATGTAGCTCTCTAATCGGCCCTAAAAATGTAGTCACTGGAGTTGCTAATACTCAAATGTCATACAAATGACTGAAGAATAAAAATGTAAACAAAGGCATCATATTTATCATTCTTGTTTCCCAACCTTAGTAACATTTGGGGCAAATAATTCTTTGTAGTGAATGACTGCTATTACATTATAGAATGTTTAGCAACATCCCTGGTTTTGCCTCAGCAGAAGCCAGTGGCACACACAGAACTGTGACAACCAAAATGTCTCCAGACATTGCCAATCACTAGCTTGGTCACTGGGCAGAGAAGAGCTAAATGAGATAATTTTTAAATTAGACAAGTTTCTCATTTCATATTTTGTACCATAATCACTGGATACTCGCAGAGTTTTCTGCTTATAACTCTGAACACAAACAGCATGCATTCAGACCCAGTGGCGTTGCTTCCACGTTTTACACATCCAATTTACAGGCTGTACCAATTATAGGATGTCATGTAAGTAATGTCATGATGATAATCAACGGAGGCAAAGACTTATGGAAAACAAACTTAAAAGCTAATGTTGAAAGCTGTAATTATTTTCCTTCTCATAATGATTCACGATTGATTTTTTTAGATTTCCCATAACATTAGGGTTCATGCCTTTTGTGAATCCTTTGAAATTTCTCTATATCAGAAAAACATTAAAAGTCCTCAAAGTTCCATTTGTTTTCCTAAGTATAAGCTTTATTTTATTCATTGCGAATATTCTCCATGATTCTCTCTAAAATGTTCTGATCCTTGGAACACAAGATTCTACAATCCTACTTCTTCTTTCTCTCTTCCTCCCTCACCTATTTCATTCTTTTTATTTCCTCACAAAATGAAACACTGCAAAAAGTAATGAGGCATTACCAGACTTTTAGTTTTAATGAATCTTAAAATGCTTATTGCTGATACCATACAATGTTCTTTGCTGTTCAGACTGACCTTCAACAAATTTTCTAATGTTCTGAGCAAGAGCACGGGCGCTGCTGGGAAGATTCCAAGGATCTTGCTTGATGTGAAGCCTTAATCTTTTTGGACAACTCAGCTTTGGTTCCATTTCTTGTTGAAATTCTGAGTTAAAACAGAAAGATGTCTCTTTAGTCTCAGCCAAGTCCCAAACAGTTAAGCCTATGGATTTCAGAATTTTCTTTCTTTTTTTACTGTCATGCTAAAATAATATCATAATGGAAATTTCTTTAGCTAAACCACAGCAGAAAATTTTTTAAATTTAAAAGTCAAATCTTAATATTAAATATTTCAACAATGAAGCAAATTTATAGGAACACTCTAAATATCCTAAAGTAGATGTCAGAAAGTGTTAGTTATGTATCTTATTCTGTTTGGCCATTCTGTGTGGAAATTTGTATTTTGTAGGGGATTGTTTGTTTGTTTGTTTGTTTGTTCTTTTTTCTCATCCTGGGATATAACCAAGTAGGCATCATGTTTGGTTTCAGTAAAAGGAACTTAACAATTATATAACTTTAATTAACATACTTGTTGGGTCTGCTCCATTTACACACTAGACATTTTAAACTCTCAAATAAAACTAAAACTAAAAGGTTTCTAGTGATGTATAATAAAAATCTATATATACTTTTTTGGTGCCCTACTGTTAGAGACCGCATGCAGGGCCTAACATATGCTAGGCAGGCTCTCTACCCTTGGGCTACAACCTCAACCTTTTTTTCTTTGTAATTTCACTTTGAAGCAAGGTCTCACACTACGTTGTACAGACTGGCCTCAGACTTGTAATTCTCCTGCCTTAGCATCCCCAGCAGCCAGAATTATAGGCATGTACCACCATCCTACTAATTTTTTTTTAACATATTCAAAGATTATTAATACAGAAGTAATAGTCTCAGTGAATGATGAAATATGAACAATCAATTTTTTCTTATGTGATAATTTTGCTTCCTGACTATATTATTTATTACCTTTTGTTTCTTAATTTCTTTAATAGGTATTTTTAAACCTTACCTTGTAATCCTCGACCTGGTGTGAGATGCTTGGTTTGCTCAAAGGCTCTTATAACAGCCTGGCCTTTTAGGAGATTGGTAATTGAATCCACCTATCAACAGCAGATTTCTGAGAATTACATACTTCTCATAGTATATAATATACATTCTTAAAGGTAAATCTCATCAAATACTTTTTGCTTAAAGAAATAATTATTTTTGAAACTCCATACTTACAAAATCTATATTTAAATACAACATTGTAATAAACTTACCTGCCTACCTGTCATTTACAATGATGATCCTTATTATACACTAATACAAAATATCAATTTACCTGATGAAAGACCAGACCAGGAGCTACTTCATAAAAGCCAAAGCTTATTATGATCCTTTCAAAGTAGTTAAACATTTCTATACTGCAAATTTGATTATTTTTTAAATATCCAAAACACCAATATGAACAGGAAGACAATCTTGTACTTTTTGAAATTAGGAATAATGTAGAGGAAGAAAGGGCATAAAGTGTTCTGAAAGTTCCTCTGACAAAACTCCAAATAATAAAAATTATCTTTGTGTGTGATGCTTTTTAATTTTCCAAGGATGGTAAAACAGTTGACATTTGCTACGATGCTTTGAGTTGTTTGATTGACCAAAGGAATTTTTCTTTCCCTTGTAAATAGGAGAGGGTGGAACCACACAGCTTGAGACCTTTCCATCCTTCCATCAAGCTCTTTGGTTGTGTCTGCAAAAGGAATTCCTGACTGTTCAGTGTGTAAAAATAAGACCCTCGACTTCTCCAACATACCTGGCTGAAAAGATGCTCAAGGCAACTATGGATCTTGTCCTGTTTCTCATGAGAAATGCGGACGCTCAGAGGAAGTTCATCACCTAGACATAAAATTAGAACAACAGACAACAGAGGACTACTCACTTCATGTTATGGTTAACATCTCAAAACAGTTCCTGTTAAATAAAACAAACATAAGCCCTTATTTCATACCAATTCCTGTGTTCCGAATAAGAACTCCAAAAGGTTGAATAGTGTCCAAGCTGCTGAAAGCCGTGTCACACAGAAGACTGTGCCGCCCCATGCTAATGACTCCCCCAAATGGCCGGGCTCCCTAACAGCTGAACCATTAACATACACTGCACATTTAACATGCGATATGCTTTACACGCAAACACGTCCATAAACTGTTTAGAGTATCAGTTTCTCCAGACTCCTCTCCCTTCTCCCTCGTACAAAGCTTGCTCTGCCTGTACCTGCTGTCTTTAAAAACATCCACAGTCTGAAACTTCACTGGGCTGAATGTGTTTAACAAAATTTATTTCCTTGATACCTATTATTCTGCAGAATATCGCAGAAAGATCATAAAACACATATGATAAAAATTAGCTTTCCTTTCTTTATAAAGAGAATCCATTCTCTTTATAATTGAGATTGGGAAATGGACTTCATCAGGCACATTCAACTGAAAGGTACTAGGTATGTCCACCGAAAGTGATAAAAGGTAGGAGTACACACAGATCAAAGAAATAATCCTCTAATGGTATCTCTGATTGGAACATCAAAAGGCCCATGTGCCGCCACCCAACGCACCCGAGTCCATTTCATCGCTGTGGAAATAGGAGCTGCACTGGCTGCTGCAGATGCTCGTGAAGGAGGCGACGGAGTTCCGGTTGCTGTTGCAGTCGCTGGAAGGAACGACTGTATGTTACTTGAGGAAGCAATTTACCCAAGACCCCCTGCTCTTTCTTATTCAGTACATCTATGCCCAAGCTCTATTTATTAATGTTTCACAGAAAATTCTGAGGCAGACACACTTACACAACTCAAGTCATCTCACTTCTAAAAAAAAATATTATTTTAAACTCAATCATTCCAAATGTTCTTCTGTAATGCATTTATAAGTGATTATTTTAAAAATATGATTATAAAACTAGGAGTCACGTCAAATGCAACATTTTTTCATGATCTACTTCATGATAATAAACAGTTTTCTAATAGAGACGATGTTTCTGTTGCCTTCCCACTCTTTCTGGTAGCTTAAATTATAGATTATTGGTTCCATTCTGGGCTCCCTTAAGGAGGAGGCACCTTGTCCACCCAACCTGAGACCTCTGCACAGGTAAGAGCTCAATACTGGTGAATGTCCAAGGAAAGATATTTAAAATATTTGTGTCTGAATAGGGACATAACTCTTATTTTAGAAATAGCATAGGAGATAAATTATTTTTTACCCTCAGAATAAGTAAAAGGGGCTGAACTGTAATTTTACATTTAAAATTTTTATCTTAGCCTAGTGGGAAACTGTGAGGGTAACTGTAATTATCTGATAAGTAGAACATGAAGTAGAAAGTATTTTTAGACATATAATTTCCCACTGGAGAAAAACCATAGATTTCAATTAAAGAGCAAGTTTCTATCTTTAGAAGCTAAAAGGAAATGAAATGGTCAAGGTAGTTAATCTGTGTGATATGTCATTAAACTTCTAGGAATAATTAACTTTTAGGTATTTATTAAAATCTGTCTTGGAAACAGAAATTAGGATTCCAGAGTGACTTGGATACAAACTGTGAAGCCAGATCACCTGGGTCTATAGGTAAACTATGTCTCCACTTGTTTCTATGTAGCATCAAATTACTATCAAAATCTACATGTAGTGGGGATTATTTGAAATCATCCTTCTCCCTCATGGTTCAGGCAAAACTATATTTTAGTGGTAGAGTGTATGCTTAAAAACACTGAAGTAAAATATTTTTAAGTTAGCTGTTAGTTTGTAACGAACATCTCTGATTGCAGTAACATTAGGGTAGTTAATATTTACGCAACATCATCTCATTGTGAAACACTGCGGGAAATGAGTGACTAAGGTAGTTTTGCCCTTGATTAATTTAAAATGAAACAGGCGACACTGACGGTGCACACACGGAATCTGTGGCTGGTCAGGACGCTCCTCAATGAGCTTTCAGTGACGCAGGGATTCAAGAGGGAAAAAGCAGTTTTAATGAAAGAAATTCAGCAGAGGAGAGCTCAACCGAGGGCCTAGTAGGAAGACAACAACAGTTTGGAGTGAAGAATGGGTTAAACTGTACCCCTCCAGCCGCTTCATATGTTGAGGTCTAACATTCAGATATGACCTTGTTTGGGGATAGAGTCTTTAGGCTCTCAGAAGCAACCAATATCGTCTACACATTGGATCAGATTTCTGGCCTCCAGAATTATGATAATAATCCAGTTTGTGATGCTCTGTTACAGCAACTATATGCAACTAATACAGAAGGCAGGCAAGAGAGAAACAAACACAAAGACAGTCATGGAAGTGGGCAAATGAACTTAACCCAGTTAGCAAGGAACACGAACCAGAAAAAGAAATGGAGACACAGAGCAAAAACAGCGCAATGAGCCAATGATCTGATCATGGTGACAGTAAAGTAATGGTAACGATTTTCTTATTTGCTATACATGTCGCACATGTCGCTATAGAACAAATGTCCCAAGTTAGGTCTATAGAGCTGGGGGGAAAGTGCCTTTTCCAAGCTACTCAGGTTATAAGAGGGAAAAATTTTAAAGATGATGCAGTTCTACTATGCTTTGTCCGATATTGGTAATAACAGACAATTATTTTGAAAGAACAATAAACAAAACCAACAACTGAAAAACTTTTCAAGACCTTTGCAGAAAATACAAAATCACATTTGACTCTGTTGACAAAATGAGGTTGAGAAAACTAATGAATTACCTGTAAGAGTCTCTGTTACTGATGGTGTCGTGACCCGAATCTTCCTGCTCATCTCCTGCCACGTTAAAACACACACGTTTGCTGTTTCTTTCCCCCTTCTCAGTGTCACTGTCTAGTGGTGTTACACACTCCGACGTCTTATGCTCCAATTTGGGAGAATTTGTTATGGAAGATAAAAGGCTGCAAGATGATGTTAAAAAATAGTAAGTGCATAATTTCAAACGGTCTCCTATAGACAACTACTTTTTCTGTAATGTGATAAGCCTGTAATACTTACTTCAAGAGTCTTTCCATGTTTCACATCAAATAAATACTCTCTAGTATAAATCGCACATGAGAGAAAGTTCACTTGTTCTACTTAGATTAATTAATAATAGTAATAGCATACAATTTAGACCAGAAAACTATGTTCAAAGCCTGGTTCAACCATATAGTAGCTTTGTTATCAGGAGAATGGTACGGTAGTTCTTTTTGACACATAAAATGAGGATAATAAGAATACCCAGTCCACTGTCCTCTCACTATACCACCTCCATTGCCATCATATTAAATAATTGATAAGTTTGGTTTTATTTTTTAAAATTTTTTAATTTTTAAAATACAAAACAGAAAAAGGGGTAGAAATAATACAGAATTTCAAAAAAATAACAGTAAGAAGTCAACACTGGTTAATATATTACACATTGTTATCTTAGAAATAGTTGCTCAATTTACAAAATCAAAGTATAAAAAATGAACAGGCAATCAAGCAATGACAGCACAAAGCTTTAAAGAGCTGATCCAATATAAAATGCCAACACAAGATGTCCGTTAGTATCTTGACTGGCTTACTCTCTGTTAGGGTGGATACACCATGTTAACTTGAGAAGTGTAGAAGTTTAACCCAGAGACTCAGCAGGGAGCCAGGATCCTTACTTTGTAAAAATCCTCATTCTGTGCAAGAGGAAGGCACAGAGATTTTGTGAGTGCTAGGCCTGCCCTGGAGTCAGGGGAGGGGGTGGCCTGTGTACAGTATAAAGGAGGAGAAGAGGTTTGTTCCCCTCTTTTGCTCTGGCTATTGCCTTGAAGTGTTGCCCTGTGCCATGCCACTCTCCTTGGATCCAGCTATGGACTGAAACTTCCACAAACAGTGAGGTAAATGAACCTTTCCTTCCTTCATTTTGGATGTTAGGTGTTTTGTCCCAGCAGTGAGAGAAGAGTAACCAAGACACTCGCTAAATACTAACACCCAACTATCCACTGACCCGTACATTTGGTTTTTCCCAGAAGTTCTCTGTTTAATAGGGAGTATGTCACTTGTCATCCCCTTGTCGCTACTCACACAAAAAGGGACCTTGGCCTTATTGATTAGGGTGTTAGGCATAGTCACATTCAGCTCAAGGACAGCAGGAGGCAACGGCTCCTCCAGTCTCCCTGGAAACCTAGCCAGTACAACGCGCCACAGATCTGTCCAAAGGAAGAGCTCTCCCACTGGACTCAAGGCTACAATGTCACATTCAGACCGGAATAGTGTGAAACCTGATGAGCCTGATGACTTTGAGGAGGTCTGGATTCTATCACTGTAGAGCTTGAATACTTGAGTGCTGGAACTTTTATGAGAACTGTCTAATTCAAAATGAGGCAAAATTAGATGTAATCTTTCTCACCAAACAGCATGCTATAAAACTTGCACAATGAATTAAACCATATCTAAACCAAGCACCTATGCATGCTCTTAAAGCCAATAATAATCTTCTCATTTACTTAATACTTGACATTCAGTTCCAACCAAAAGCACAAATCTTGACACTCAAGTTTTCACTGCAATAGTATACTCATTTTGTTATTATAAGGTCAAGAAAATAGTTTATACATCTTATACATATCCTATAATGTTATAGCCAATGTTGCATGTTGAGTAAATTCTCAGTAAGTGATTTCACTAATTAATTAAACACATTTATTGTTCAACATGTTGTTCTTGATGGTCTGAAACAGTAGTGTACAAAACACACAAAAGTTCTATCTTGGAACATTCCCCAGGAAAGTCCACAAGTATGCTTGAAATTTGGCTGCAACATGATTCTGAGACCAGAATCATGGAAAGAATTAAATTCACGAGCCGAGGTATCACTCTAGTAAATCAGATGGTGACAAATGTTAAGGAGAAAATGGAACAGAAAGCATGGAACTGGGGCAGGATTGGGGCTCACTGGTAGAGAACTTGTGTAGTGTGACCAACACCCTGGGTTCAAACTCTAGTACTGAACGAGAAAACAAAAAGCACAGAGCACCAGCTTTATATAATGTTGTCATGGAAGGTGTCATTGTGAGGTGATGTTTGAGTAATATTTTGGCACTTCATACTTCTAGACACCGATAAAAACTGGAGGAGCTATGTTACATTACTCAAGGCTCTGTGAACGTTTTCAGCAAGTAAAAGCTATGAATTATTTTAAACCCACATGTTCTATTTGGAAATATACTTCTATGTATTGTAAGACAGACTACATATTTATTCCTTCCTTCCACTCAAAAGATTAAATTATTAGGCTAACTCCAATTACCCAACTCCATACTGCACAGACAGATGAATTCTGAATACCGAGAAAGATATACAAGAGTTCTCATTTAGCAGGGGATCCTCTGTGCTTATGTATATTTTAAATTAGAATGGAGCTAGGTATAAATAGTTTTTCAAAGTTATAAAAATTGTATTCACAGGTTTGCTTTTCCCCTTAAAGAGCTTACAATCATGCTTACAATGACCCTATGGGAATACGTTTAAGCATACACTATTTTATCAACAGTAAGGCCTCAAGACTGTAATATTTCATTTCTGCACGCAAAAACATCTTCCACTGCTTGTTCTCACATGTAATATTAAGCTACCTATTAATTATCTATTAATTAAAATCCTGAGTAGCATGCTGTTCCATGTCTATTTCCTCTGAAGGGCATTAATTAAGATTTTTGTGCATAGTCTATCATATCTATTTGTGTTTTAAGATATCATCATCTTCAGCACACCTTACATTTACTGAAATCCTATGCCAGTCACTATGCTAAGTACTTAAGAGGTAAAAATTCATTTAGTCCCCAAGCCCATTTTACAGGTGGGATAAGTGAGACACACTGTTGCATATCGATTCTTTGCTAATTAAGCAGGACCTCCCCTCCTTGCACACACCTCACATATTCTGGAGGGAGCATAGCAGTCATTAACATAGACACATGATGGGAAGGCTTTTTGGCATGGCTGTGTGATCTGCTTTAGTCAAAGCAATTTGAGTGCACACAACATCGGTCACTTCTCGGTCACTTCTGCGGCAGTGCAGTTTGCCACGTGTCCTTCTCTTTTCACCACAGTCAGAGACATTTCAGCTGAAGGGACACATACCTGAAACTCTGAGTAAGCATAATGTGGAGCAGAGATTCCATAGCCCAAGACGGACATGGAAAATGATCTTGAAAGAAATGTGTGCTGCTTTATGTCTCTGAGGCTTTCTGAACAAAAACGTGAACAATGAATGGGGGAATAAACTAGGCGTTGTAGAGAAACCGGGAGATGTCTAGAGAAGAAAACTGTAAGTAACCTGGGCAGAGGAGTAGCTATTTTAATGGACAGCCAGGCAGCGCTTTTCTATGGATACCCATCGGCTGACTCTTAGGTGCCCGGGAGGCAGGCCAGCCACACAGAAGCAGGAAGCAGAACCTCCCAAGCGGTGACCCTCAGGCAGCACTGAGGGAGTCCCTTTCCAGGAACACAGATGGAGCTCAGAGATGAGTTTGGAGGTGGTCAAGGGAAGATCACATAGGAACGTGTAGACCATAATAATACATTCATGTTACAGTCAGCCCTCTGATCCGTGGGTTCCACACTCACGGATTCAAACAACTGTGGATTACATACTCAGAAAAACAACTACACCTGTACTGAACATGTTCAACTTTAACTATTTCCCAAACAATACCATAAACCACTATCATATAGCACTTATGTTAATTAGGTTTTTAAAGTAACCTGAAGATGTTATATAAAAGCATATGCAGCATAAAAATGAATGTACCTAGGTTACATGCAAATACCACACTGTTTTATATAAGGGATTTGAGCCTCCTGGGACTTTTTATCTGTGTGGGGTGTCCTGCAACCAATCTTCTGTAGATACCAACGAACAACTGTATACAACAACAATATGATGCCATTTAATGGCTTTAAGCAGTGAACTAGAACAATTCCTTTATAGATCCTTATGGCATCTGTTGAATACAGAATGAGTCAGAGAGAGACACAGCTTGGAAACTCCGTTGGTACTAGTGAAGGATAATGGTGACTCAGTCTAGAGTGACAGACCTGAACACATTCTGAAACATAACTGGCAGAACCTGATGCAGTACTAGAAATGTGAGGGAAGGAAAGAAAAGGACCAAGGAATGATATCTGCATTCTGGCTTGATAAATCAGAAGAGACGGGGTATAATTCACAGACAGGGGAGAACACTAAGGATGGGGCAGAAGCAGTTTGAGTATATAGAAAATATAACTCAGTTTTGGAAACAAATTTAAATTTGAGGAATTTGTGATACAACCCAGTGTTTTTTAATGCAAACTGAGGAGCTCTGAGAATGAAATAAGTCAATGCTGCCTGGCACAGAAAAACCTTTTCCAGATGCTGGTTCTTGAAAAACTGTGTCCTCTCTTTGTACATTTATCCGCAACATGCTTTAGGAAACTTCAAAGCTAATTCCACTACCAACACCGCCATTTCTATCTCTATCCCCCAAGTCACAAGCTGTCATACGCCACAGTTTGCTCATTACTCAACTCTGGGGCATCTAGCACTTGCAAAGTTAAATCTGTTTCCAAATTTCCTATCTTCACTAGCCCTCATTACTCTCTGATTCCTTCCTGGGAGAATATACACATCCTCATTTTTAAAGTCCTATCAAAGGTTTTGGACTATACATGAATTACTTAAGCTTTTTACTTATTTCTAGTATCTAAGTGTTAGATACACATTCAAGGACATTCAAGGACAAATGTACTTAGCTGCTCAAAGTGAAACAAATCATAAGGCCTTGGTTATATTCATAGCATCACTTTACCTCAGGCTGGACAGCAAATTCATCTCAATTCCATCTCTGAATCTGAAGTTAAGTAGGCGGATTTAGCAAAAGGCCTCTTTGTTAAAGGAAATTTTATTTCTAGAAGAGTTCCCAAGTCTCCAGACTTCATGGTAAGACAAGTTCTGCACTAAGCCCTTCATAAGAATGAATCACTTCAATAAAGTCTAGCAATGAGAACTTATAAAGCAATTTCTCTTAAAACTTGGCAATGTATCTGAGGTTTGCATTTCTACTCTGACCAAGAATAATTAATGCATGGTGAGAAAACTGTTTGTAACTAGCTTTTAGATAATTTGTTAAGCTTGACTGCACTACAGCATCTCTGAATACTAAGGGCAATGGCAAATCAAGGCACTTACACAACCATAATGTTTTAAAGTGCCCACACTGTAGACTGAATTATGTGTAACATGTATATATTTAGAATTAAATTATATGTACACAGAAAAAAGTTAGTTTTTCAACTACTTGCTCATTTTGTGTCACTTTTCTAACAAACATGCAGAGTTGTGAAAAGGCTTTTAGAGTAACAGAATGGGGAAATCTTACATGAAAAAAACAATCATTTTTAAGGAGTTTTAGTTAACGAAAATAACCAATCCTTTTATGCAATTAGTACTTTAAATATGAACATTTTAAGCCAAGTAAAAGGACTTCCTAAACTCAAAATTTTCCCTTCAAAACATGACTTTGTACCTGAAACTTAAAAAAAAAAAAGGAAAGTCAATAAATTAATGATGACCAAATCTGGATAATAACCAAGGAAGGCGGGACAATCAAAGCACTAGAGCGGTAACAGGGAACGTCTTAGAGCTTCCAATGATACAAGCAGTGCCGTGCGGCGCGCGTGCCACAGGTCTGCCCACACTGCTTAGTCTCCGAAGCAGCTTCAGCACGGGCCACTGACACAGGACTCAGCCGAACAGTGGGAGGTGTGACTGGGCCTGACCAGAAGTACACCACTGGTCCAGATGTCCTCTTAAAATCACTTTAGAGCTGGAATCTGTAATTCAACTTTATGTATTACCTTACTGATAAAGACTCTTTCTTCTGCACACTTCCTAACTAGCTCAAAGGGAAAAGACCTGGTATTTAAACCGGAACACATCATATGCCAGGGTCACCCACTGGCTGGAAGCGTGGCTGAGTAGTAGGGTGCTTGCCCAGCATGTGTAAGGCCCTGGGTTCAATCCCAAGAATCGTAAACCACAACAACAACAAAAGACACAAAACCTTCCAATTCATTAAATAAGGCACAACAAAATGCCATAAAATAATAAACTTTTATGTCACAAAGTTTCCAAGATATTTCAAAGTATCATATAACTGCTCTTTCAGCAACTTCAGACTGTTTAATTCTTCTGTAAAGAGGACGTCTCAGTTTAATGTCTAAAAGGTGATAAATAACTTAAAAACCAAGTCCCCATGAGGGAGTGTCTTCCATAGGATCTCTCGAGACCACGTAGTACACTATAACAATGCCCGAAGCCAAACGATGACAAGGACATCCCATACATAGTACACGTTTAAACATGTTTTAATGTAATATTTTCACATTGAATCTTAGTGTTCATTTTATAAAATGGAATTTGATCATTCTTGTGCCTCATGTTAAACGTTTGTTTAAAATATCTATCCATCTATCTCCATCCCATTTTCATCCTTTTAACATGTTAGAATGAAGAAGATACATATGCTCAGCACAAACTTCCTACATTTTCTAAAACTAGAGAAAGAATGCATGGATTTTTTTCAAAAGTCACCCTTTCTATTGTTATTTTACTAGATAAATGTGAAAGTACAATACCAAATACTTACTCATCTATTTGACAAACACAGATCTCCACTTCTTTCAGTGCAGTCTGAAGTTTTCCCAACAGTTTCTGATAAATATCTTGAGTCTCTAAATCTTCTTCTTTTAACAAATACCGGAGACCATGGCCATCCTTCTGTCCCAGAGACAGCCCCGAGGGGGCCGCCATGGTCGTAATTGTGTGTTGGTTGTACACCATAGGGCTCAGTTTCCCTGAGGAATTAAAATCACTTCATAGCACGTTTAGCAGTATCCCAGCTGCTCTCTCCAATACATTTAGATGTCCAAGCTTACATACAATAGAATCCCAATCCAATGCTGAATTTAATTCAGAATTAAAGTTTGTGGAGAACTGTAATTAAAAGCTATAAATAGTTCAATCCTTTGTTCTACGGCAATAGTGAGGAATGGCTGTATGCATCCTTTACTGTTGCTCTGGTATTTTTCTCTAAATTACAGAGTCACTTCCGATTATTGGCTTTCACAGCAGATTAGTTGGTCCTATCATACATAGGTACATACAATAAGGAGGGTCAAAAAAATCTCCCTTCCTAAAGGGAACGTAATGAATGCTCAACTTCATTCCCACTCTGCAGATGCTCACGCACGATTATCCAAGTGATTCTAGAATGAGGAAGCCTTTAAGAAAGGTAGGATTGTTGCACACCTGAAATTCATCAAATTTTAAGGTGCGGGAATAGTTGAAATTGCCTAAATGACTTTCTGGGATTTGATAAAATTTTAAAAACTAACATACCTTGCTCAGAAGATTTGTTTTCTTTATCATGAGAATTATGTTTCCTACTATCCAGCTGAACCCCAAAGGCACTGCCCAGGGAGGTTGATGTTTTAGGATAAGAAACTTCCATCACATTGACATGACAGTTGGTAGGGCAGAAATCACTGCTGTGCAGTGGAGAGATTTTGGATTTGGCCTGTTTAAAGGTGGGCCAAGCTCTATTTCTCAGAAAACGAGAGAACTGCAAATTAAAGAAGAAATAAAAAGTACTTAACACAGTAATAACAAACGTTTCACTTGGATTATCCATAACAAAATCAACAGAAAATTAAATCAGGTCAAGCGACATAAGTGAAATAAATTGTAAGTTTTAGGAATTAAAGTGCTATTTCAACACCCGAACTTTTATTTTCATGGTACTAGATTGAAACCAGGGCCTTCGCACTGAGCTATATCATCATCCGCCACCTCCATATATATCATTTTTTAAACTATTACTTTCAGACAAGTCTTTCTAAGTTGCCGAGGCTGGGCTCAAACATTTGCCTCTTGCCTGACCTCCGAGAGTTCTGAGATAACAGGTCTGTGCTTCCACATTCAACTACCCCAATTATTCCCTGGAAACTCTAATTACAAATGCGGTGTTAAAAGAACTGAACCTCGGTGATCAATACAACTTACTAAGACACAGGCTCCTAGTAATGACAGAGTCTAATAAAGAAAACAGCCTCCCGGGGCACCAGGATAGGAAGCAGATCTTAAAAGTAAGACACGACAGCAAAACAATACAGGTATCAGGTCAAGGATAACAGAGGAAGGCACTATTTGAAGTACTAAAAAGCCAACTTAAAGCATGATTCCGTATATAGACCAGAAAGCACGGTGAGCCGATGTTAATGCCCAATGGCAGGATAATTGTACCTCCTATGCCTCCTGCTAGTCACAAATGAGATTTGGGGTCAGAGTGAACTCAAAGACTACTTTCCGGTCTGATTTGATAACACAGACAATAAAGTGATATTCAAATGATTTATGATTTCCAAGGGTGGCCACTCTACTGTTTCAAACCTTGTAATGGTTTTCCATTCAAATCCTTCAATTTTTCTCATGAACTATATAATTACCCAAAATTTGATCTTCCCCTAGTTTATCTATATAAAACTCTCTTCCTTTAATATCTGAAATCCATCTGGTTTTCTTATAGTTTCTCTCAAGAACTATCTTTAGGACTTTGCAGTCTCTCAGTGGGACCACAATTTTCCTCTTCCCTCACTGCCAAACTTTTTCCTGTGCATCTTCAGATCCTAGTAAATCATCAAGAGGCCTTGCCTGAATCCTAAACCAAGTTCTACTTTCCTGGTTATACGCTGCATTACAGCACACTGTAACTTTCTTTATCATTATAATTAGTTTATTGTCTTTTGCTTAATTGGCAGATGGCAAACATCATGAGGGTAATAACTACATCTACCTGTGTATTATAAACAGATTTCTCATAGAGTTCAACTGAACCTGAGTCTCAAAAGCAAAGGACTGAGAGTCCCCTGCTACCTGGGAGTGAGGTACTGCTACAGGAGTAACAAACAGAATATTGGGGAAATCAGTATCTTTTACCATTCTTACCAAGAAAGGAGAAAATGCAGTAAGTCAACTGTATAATGTGAGAAATGGCAAATATAACTGAAACAAAATAAAGCAGAGTGAGAGGCTTGGGAGTTTCGGAGGTGAAGCAAAGATTGAATGTCAGTTGTAATCAGAGTAGTCAGGGGAAACCTCACTGAAGGCTTGTCATTTAAGCAAAATCTCAAAGCAAGAGGAGAGTAGTGTACGTGGACATCTAGGCAGAAGCATCTGATTGAGGGAAGAGCTCAGGTTGGGTGTGTTCAAGGAATATTAAAAAGACAGAGGAGGGGGTAAATGGAACAGCAGAGAGTCACAGCTCTGAGAGCTTCGCAGTTTAAGGAGGCGCACATTCTGTGGAATCCGGCAGGCCTTAACAAACCGAGTGAGCACAGGTGGGAGCTGGGGACCACTTACAGGAGAAAGATGAAAGTGGCTTGCCCTGGACCATGAGTGATAAGAAGCAACAAGGAAAGAGTGCAGAGTCTGCAGGCAGAGCCAAAAGATTGATGAGAGAAGCAGGTAACGAAGGTATTCAGTGGCAGAATGGACATAATCCTGAGACAGACAAGACAACCAGCAGGACACACTGCAGAGGACAGAACCAGGAACTTATTTCAAACATGAATTAAGCTCAGATGGAGGAAAGTGGGCCAGAAGACCACCGTGAGAGAGAGAATGAAGGCAGAAAATGAGAAGACCAAGACCCTAGTCCCAGGACTCTGCCCAAGGAAGAAGTAAGGAAGAACAGTACTCCTCAAAACAGGATATCGTTTTACATCTGAGTGTAGCCTCCTCCACCAAGAGTAAAGGCCTGCTTAAGATTATTCAGGCCTGAATGCAGTAAGGCCCAACCTTCTCCATGAACTGAAAAACATCTGTGGGCTCTAAAATTGGCCAGGAAATCTATTATGATCATAGCAGCCTGGCCATACAAACTATAGAAATCAACTAGTTTCTATTTTTAAAACCTAAAACTTTTTAGAGTCAAAATAAAGTCAAGCCAGCCTTTGTAAGAGTTTAGTTTCTATGGATACGTGTTATTGCACACAAAAAAGGAGTGCTGAAGCTTTCATCTGGAAGAAAAATATGTTAATAATAGTTTAAAAATAAATACGTAGAAATTAAAAATCACAAAAGCTACAGTCTGTGTTAACCATGCATTTGATACATGAATGGGGCTGACTTCATACAGCCTATTAGGGTTACCATCTTACGTTCTTACATCCTATTCAAATTGAGATGATCCTTGAAATGGTCTTGTCAATCTTGCTTCTCCAACTAGTGAGACAGCCAATTGTTTTAAATATATTTAGGACCAAATACTATGATGACAAAGACAGCTTTTATAGCATTTAGACCCTTCTTTGCTAGACATGTCTCTTTCATTTCTACATTAAAAATAAAAATAAAAATAAATGACAGAGTACTTCAAAGAACTGATAGCTAGAGAGTTACTTACCTGCTATGTGAGAGAATACTGGTGTGACCTGAGGCAAATTCTTATCACCAAAGAGGGACTAACAAGAGTCAGCACACATCACTCAACAATAATGTACATAAAAGGTCTTTCTGTAACCCAGTAGCGGTATTTTTACCACCTAAATTCACTGCCCGTCACCCTGACCCTCTTTACAATACAGAATCTCGTATTGTAGAATCTCTACAATTTCAGAATCTTAGTGACTTATGAGTCAGTGGATCACATTTCACATTCATCAGGGAGCTGATTTTAAGAATCTACAACATTTGAGAACAAACTCTGTAGTACATTTTTCTAACTCCCTGCATATATACCCCAGTTAACTGAAAATCCTGTTTGTGGTAAGAATCTAGAAATTACAGTGTTTTCGTCCACCATAACTAACTCATCATATCACTGTATATCTTGTAGAGCTTGGACTGATTTTTTTTCTCTCCATCTCCAATGCTTCTATGTTTTTCCAAGTCACATCCACTTGCACCTCTACAGGTAGCAAAGATTACTTATTAACCTCCTCACGCCTGGGACTTTAAACTAGAGGTCCCCAGCCCTGTGCTGTGGAATTGGACCACATATCAGACGGTGAAGAGCAGGCAAGCAAGCAAAGCTTCATCTGTGTATATCTGCTCCCCACTGCTCACATCAATTTTTGAGGTTCTCCTCTCAGCTTCACAGGGCTTCAGGTTCTCACGGGAGTATAAACGCCAGTGTGACTTTCACGCACGAAGAATCTAAGTTGTGTCTCCTTTGAATCATCCCGAAACCATCCACCACACACCTGTCCACAGAAAAGCTGTTTCCACAGAACCAAAACGGTTGGGGACCACTGCTTTATACTACGGTCAAAGAGATTTTCTTACAAACAAACCTGAGTATTATGTGACTTCAGAATATCACTGGAAAAACTCATTTTGCTAGTTTTGTTTGTTTAATTACATTCAATTCACATTTTCCTTTCTAGTCCAGGTGGTATGCCAGTATTTTTTACCAGTAAAATCAATTTAATTTCCATATCTTTGCCTGAACTGATAAGAATTCTCTTTACTTGAATGTCATCTTTCCTCCCTTTCACTGTGACAAATACTACCAACTTACAGGAGCTACTAATATGGCTGTCAATTATTCAGTCCACACTAGTTTTTTCCCTTTTCTAAAATTCTTTTGCTCTGGTAGTCAGAATCATATTCAGTAATACATAAGCTGTGTTATAGAACATCAAATGGAGGTAAACCAACAACCACATTAGAATAAAAGGGAACAAGGTTCAAACTCCACTGCTGTTACTTTTGGGGAAATTACTTGATCACTCTGAACTTCGGTCAATCAATCAATAAGATGGGGAATGAGTAATGTGTATCTCATATTGCCATTTTGCTAAGTGTATACAATGTAGGAAAACTGTAAAATATCTCATGCAATGACTGATGCCCTACTGTACACTGCTCAGAACAGCTGCACGCCACATAAATCTGTTGCCAGTAGGTCAAGTAGGTAATATTATCCCTCACTTTCTCTATTTTGACTTTTCTTCTCAACTAGACTGTTTAAGAAGGCAGGTATTGATGAGTAACTCTTGAGTCCTTATTTTCTTCATAAAAGTGATATATTAGTAGTTCCCTATTCTTCCTGTCCCACCTTACAATAAAATTGCTGTTACAAAATTGCGTCTTTGATTTACACTTGTGAACTCTTATTAAAGACAATTTAAAAAATATCTGCTGCATAAAGGAAATCCTTTTTCGTTTTACTTCTTCTTATGCAGTAGTATGCTTATGGATACTATCTATGGCATTTCTTGGATTTGCTGCTGTGAAATCCAGAGTGATATATTTCTTTTAGAACTCAGTCCAAGAAAAGTAGTGTTTCTTTTAAGAAGAAAATGCATATTTCACAGGAATACTGATAAGTATGTAGTAGGTTATTTTCCCTTTTATTTTGACTACCAGAAAGATGAAGGCCAACTTTAGCGAAGTCCTTGAACCTGTGTACATAGGACCCTTTCCCTGGGAGTCTATACTCTCTATTCTAATACAGCTTTAGCATGTAGTAGACACTGATAATTTCCCCCTGATATACATTCTCTTCTTCTTCCTGTTAGTAATAAAATTTCCTGAATTTTAACGAGGCACTCATGCCGGCTTGTGGGAACATTTGCACAGCCTCTCTGCTGCCGACTAACTAACGAGGTGTGCACAGGAGGACAAGGCTGGCTTCTGAATCACAAGGAAACTCTTTGTACCCTGTCTTTCCTTTCTTCCCCTTCCAGGCAGTCACAGCTCTGACATGGTGATGAGCCAGCCTTGCCCTTAGAGAAGAGGACAAGATGCTAGAAAAAAAGAGAAAAATATAAACTGGAGAAGGTTCCTGAAAAACTGTCAAGCACTGCCCCCACTGAACTCCAGGTGGAACTTCCACATGAACAAGAAACAGACCTCTCCTGTCACAGCCTCTGTTATCTTCATCATGCATTAAGAAGCTCAATCTATTTTGATTCTGGTTTTTAAAGGTAGTTTAGCTTTTTCCATACAGATTTATTTACACTACTTCCAGTGTTTTTGTTGGATGAAATGATGGAGGTAAGTAAGAAGAAAGGACGAGCAACAAAAGAAAATGGCACAGACACAGGGACCAGTTTAAATATCTGGAGTCCCCGAGTCCTACACTTCCTATACAGGTCTATCTTGAAGCAGAACAATTCTCTGTTTCAAATGTGTTCAACAGAAGAATACTAATTTGCATTTGTTTAGAGCCTTTAAATTTTACTTCAAAACGGTCACATCCTACATAGGAAGAAAAGGCAAATCTTCTCTATTTCAGGTTCTAAAAAAGGCAGGTTTCTGGACTCTAGGCAAACGGAAGTAGGTAAGCTGAGGTCATCAGTCATGGAAAGAGGACCCGCATACATGGCAGTGATCTTCAGATCACTCTTGGTCATGTGACCGGACTTTAAAAAAATTAAAACAGCAATGAACACTTAAGTCAAACATTCCAGGAAGAGCTGTAAGAAAAAACAATGATCCTTGTTTTCCCCTCATCTCACTCTGCCTACTGTGGCCAACTTGACAGTTTCTTGGGTTTTCACCCATGTGTACTGCTATTCTCAATTGCACAAATATGGGTTTATTCTCACAATATCAAGAACAAAAAATACAGTCAAATACTATTCATATACTCTATAGCATAATATTCTTTAGTGTAGATGTACAAAATTTTGAGAAACCATACTCTTTAACTGAGAAAAAAATTTAATTAGTCTCCTGTTGATATAAGTAAAATAAAATTTATACTTGTTGTATTTGTAAGAATCAATTTTCATTGGTTGTAATTTCACAGTGTATCCCCAAATCATTCTAATTTTCTCTGTCTCCTCCATCTTCACTGCAGTCCAAACTATCATCACTGCGCCTTTGGAGGATCGTAACTTCTAACTGTTCTTGATTTTCCCCTTTCTACTCTGAAACCTATTTTACAAAAACACGGCCTTTCAAACCCTAAATTTGGATGACATCATCGAAAACCTCCCAATTGGTTTTTACTGGTGTCAGAATGAAATCCGACTTCTTCCAAAGCATCACAATGTACAGTGCTTCCACAGCCCTCTGTGACAAGCTCCGGCTGATGTCTCTGACTCATCTGACCACCTGGCCTTTTCTTTTTCCTTTGGGGCCTCACAACCAGTTCCTTTTAACCAGATGTTTCCCATCAAATTCAAGTGGAAGCTTCTACCTGTTATTCAGAAACCAGCATTCTTAAAAGAGGCTTTTTCAAGCCACCCAGTCTAAAGGAACCACCCGACTGCCTATCACACCTATTTTGATTTCTCTGTAACTCTTTTTAAAGTTCGAGTACTACTTTGTAGAGATTTCTTTACTTCTTTGCTCTCTCTGCCACACGAATGTGAGTATCATGAGAGGAAAGATCTTGTCTTCCTTGCTCCTGGCTATATTCCTGGTAGCTAGGACAGTGTTTGGCACATAGAAAGCACCTGACAAACAAATGGCAAATGACTATACCAAATGATCGGTTTAGAATGCCTATTTTCCATATACATGATGATTAAAGCCCTCTGTTCCTTTTGTTGGAAGAAAAGGAAAAAAGGGCTATCAAGTAATTTTAAAATCTGACTTCAGAATTAGATACTCTGCACTTAAAACTCAACTCTTTTACTATAAAGTAGTTGTTTTTCTGAAAATTTTGGAAATAACAGAGTTTATAGGCTTTCAAAGGTTCAAATGAGAATGTAAGACAATAAAAAAAATAACTAAACTATTATTTATATGGTTTGAATGTGTTGCCTCAAAACTCAGTTGCTACAAACTTATATATGAATGAATTCATATATTCATATATGAATTAACAGTATTTGGAAGTGGGGATTTCAGGAAGTAATTAAGATTAGAAATTAAAACATGGGGTAGAGCCCCATGATGCTGTCAGTGATTTTCAAACAAGAGGAAGTGAGAACTGAGCTAGCAGGCTTGCTCTGCGCACCACATCACGCCCTCCTACACTGTAACGCAGTAAGAAGGCACTGAACCCATTCCAGCTCCTTGCTGCTGGACTTTCTAGCATCTAGACCATGAGATAATAACTTCTAGATAAGCTACAGCACCTGATCTCAGGAGTTTTCTTACAGTAACATTAAACAGACTAGGACATTTATATAAATACTATCATTACTTCAAAAATCCTAACGTATAAGTGAAGAATATAATTTTAATTTAACAGCTGAATAATATTTTCACTAATAATTACATGTAAAATTTCTAAGAACTTTACCTTTTTATAACTGAGTATTCTCTGACATATGCGCTCAATTCTTTCACTGCAAACGGCATTGAATCTACTCTGAAGGTCAGCAGGAATCACTTCATTTAGAGAATTAAGGCTGGTGCAGTTTTGCACGAAATGATCATCACTTTTAGCCAGGGCTTCAAGAATCTACAATGATAAACACACACAAAACAAGGAAAACTTCAAAAGTAGACACACATATAATTTTCAGAAGTTTACACTGTAGTGGGACTTTTCTGCATGCTTTTGCTGCCGTTGTTAGAAGCTCCCCAGGAATTCCATGTTCAGTGAGCCACTGTCAGTGAAGCAGTCTGACATGTCTGCCTGGAATCTCAGGTTCCAGCTTCTGTTAACTATAAAACCCTTCCTGGGAAGGCAAAAGTACTTCAAAGGCTCCCTCTTGCATAAATCAGTACATTCTGATGCGGGAACACGTCTCTCTTTTACTCAGAGTCACTCAGAACATTATTTTTCTGAACTGGGTAATAGCCCAAAAAAGCTAAGGAAATGTAATAATATCTTCACTTGTAACAAGAGCCAAACACATACTATGTAATTAAAAAATGCTTGCTACAGGGACGAATAAATGAAAAGTTACTTTGGTAAAGACTAAATTGATATTTATGCAGTGTCTGAGCTCTAGCTAGTTGATGAAAGTATCAGACAATATCCAAAGACTGTTTTCAACTAGCAAATATTCTTGTATATTTGAATCAGTTGTAAATCTATGTGTGAGAGTACATTAGATCATTGGATCAACGAGAATTTCAAATAAATTGAAAATTAAGCACTATATTAATTTTTAGCTTTTATGGTTGTTCAGAAATGACAATGATAAATTATACCTTTAAACAATATTTTTTATAACATTCTATAAGACAAAAACCTGCCAATATTGTATTTTCTTCAGCTCTCTTATCACCTCCACTTCTCTGTTACGCCAGGAAGGGAGTTTTTGTATAAAATAGCTGCTTTGGTCCTTAGCAGTGTGGTCCTGGCTACATTTCTTAGCTTCTTTGACTTTTTTCATGTGTAAAATGGAAATGTTATCTACAATACTAGTTTATAGAGTTATCGTGTATAGAATAATGCATATATTTTAAAAACTTGAAGTATCTGGAAATACAGTAAACTGATTATAATAACCTGGGCCTGGACTCTGACACGGATCCTATGCATCATGTAACATGGTTGAAAAGAGATGCTGTTTTGAAAATACGTAGTTTGTATCAATAGTGGCAAAATGAAGAGATATTTTACATCAACTTTCAGAATATAAAATGAAAAAGGATAAAGTAATTACTTTTAAAATAGTTCATTTGGATTTCTATATTAATTTCTCACATGACTTTTAAAAAAAATACATGCAAAAATGGTAACTATCTCAACTGAAGGTTATTTGAAACAAGAATTTTTTAAAAATACAGGTATGGGAATCTGTATCTCATTTTTCTTACTTGTCATATCTGAATTCTCTCAGGATGATATAAAAGTAGAATGAAATACTAAAGCCCAGGACTTTAGATGATATAGTAAGAGTCTGACTTGTCTTTTTAAAAGTCCATGAAAGGAAGCACAGAGTGACCTCTTTGTACATATTTTATCCACTGAATACAAGCTACCTTCTTTCTCCCCATATTGGCTTTCACCCAAGGACCATACGGTGATATTCTTCAAGATGAGAACTATACAAATGTTGTGGACCTATTCATAAACCATTCTCTATGCTTCCTCTAATTTTTGACAAAACATTTGAAATTTCTTACAATGTACGTATTTTGTGGCTTCAAGTACTCATCAGAGTATAATGTACATTAAGAAAAGAAGCCCTATAAAAACCAGCTGAAACATATTCACAATACTTCACTGACAGATAGAACAAGCTTAACCAACGCAATGATCTCCCGGTTACATTAACACTTTACTGTTGAAGACACTGAAACCACGTTGAAGCACTGTGCGCAAACCAGTTCAATAAGAGGAAGACTGCGCATAATAATGGGAGAGAAGAGAAAGCGGCATGATCTCTCAGCCACAGCATGTACCGCCGTTCTCTTTTTAAAACGGGGAGCATGGAGAGGCTCGACTGCTTTGTAAATAAACGGCGAAGAACCGCGTTGTCACAGGCCACTCATACCTTGGCAGTTAAGCTGAAGAAGCCTTTGGGCTCGATCATCTTCTCCACCACGTTGCACTTGGTCCCAGCCGTGCTGTCATACTCGTACACCACCCCGTACTCCAGGTGGACATTGTCCACCGTCAGACTCACGTGCTCCTTCTTGCCATCAATGATGGCCATGGTGTTGAACTTATCAATCACCTCTGGAATACAGGTGATTTTAAATCAGCAAATTCAGGAAGGGTTGGTTCATTTCCTCAAATGACTCTGGGTCACTAGATAATTTTTTAAAACTTAAACCTGATGTGCTAAATGAAGCACTCATTCTTGTTAACATTTTGAAAAACAAAAACAATTTTCGAAAAAAGCGACTGTGAGTAGTCAGTATCTCACTACCTTCCTGTACAATTCACTTTGCTCTGTGGACCATTTCCAGGATTACTTATACCAATGCAGACACTATAGATGTAGTTGCATATTTCCTGATTGTTAACAGAATGCATGACTCACAATCAAGGTTTATAAAACTCCTTCAAATATTGGATGAATATTTTGTGAAACATTCAAAAACACTAAACATATGGTCATATTGAAGCAGAAAGGATATGCAGGAATCACTTTTTCAGCAGAGAAAATGCCTAAAGCATCCCGAAGACAGAGGTCATTGAGAAAATTTATCACTGGTCTCCACACTAAAACTTCTACCTGAAATGTCTGTCTGTATGTTTTTTAAGCTTACAATCAGTCAGCTGATGAAAAAATGTCTAACATCAGTAAGAAACTGTTGGGAGACCTAACAGTAAATATTTAAAAATAATAATATTACTTTATTTAAAACAAAAAATCTTATAATGGGACAGTAAGCCATAAAAATTAAATAGACCAAAACAGTATATCAGTTTACCTTAAAGTGAGTAAGACCCAGAATAGTCAGAAATGAATTTCTATCACATCAACCAATGTACCTTTCAATTTGGTACCTATGCTGAATTCCAGATGAGTAATAAAACCTCAAGAGATGACACCTGAGGCTTCCCTATTTGGTACAAAAGACACTATAGATTATCATAACAATTTAACTGATCAAAGAGGGTGAGTTATTTCTGACATCGCTAAAGGATGATAGTATCCAACTATGAAGCCTTCTAGTAATAAAGAAAAAACAGATTTCTTAGGTACCTTTACTCTGATCAATGTATACAGATATTACACAATTTAAAATGTATGCTTGTTTCTTGGCCCATGTTCTGGAAAAGAGGCTTCTAAAATCCTTGTAATTTACTGAGCAATAGAAATGACAAGGACATTTTTTCTTATTCAATCCAAGCTTCTTTCTGGCATACTCGAGTTTATCAGGATGAAGTGATTCTTGGAGAGCTCCTAAATGGCTTCAAGGTGGAGACTGGTTGTAAGAGTGATCAGCTATGTGATTATGCACTGGAACTTTCAGAAAACCCCATGTCCTCTGTTAAATCAGAAATAAAGTCACTCTTGTCACATAATGGACCTCCATAAAATTCCCAAAATGACAAGGATAGGAGAGCTTCCAAATTGGAGAACACCTCCACATACCAGGAGGAAGGCACCCATGGAGACAGAGCTCCCGCGCTTGGGAGCCTTCCAGACCCGAAGTATCTTCATCTTGCTATTCATTTTGTATCCTTTATAATAGGGAAATTTGCACTTAAAGTCCAGTTGGCTAGAAATAAGGTGGAAACCTGGGACTTGCAAAAGGTATATAAAGTGAGGGCAATCTTGTCAGACTGAACCCTTCACCATGGGGCCTGGGCCAACTCCTGGCCGTCAATGTGAAAACAGTGCTGTGGGACACCCAGCTGGTGTCTGGAGAGTAGGAAAATTGCTTGGTGTGGAGAAAAAAAATCTTCCACATATATGGTGTCCGAAATGTTGGCAGTAATATCTGCTCAAATAGGAGACTAACTGGCTGTACTAGTTTGGAAGAATATAGGGGTATAATAAAAACTGATAGATACCTTTAAAGAATACAAATGGAAAGGCACTAGGGAAATGCAAGAGAGGACTCAAGAACTTCCGTTGAAAAAGTTCTGAAACAATAGCTCAAGGTACTTGTCAAAGGAAGACATAATGTAATTGGCTCAGTTGCCCTTGGCAAAGAAGCCACTGAACAGAGCCATTTGTTGCTGGATTGCTCCACTGAAGAAACAGAAATGTTCCTTCTTTCCTTCTTTCTTTCTTTTTCTTTCCTTCCTTCCTTCCTTCCTTCCTTCCTTCCTTCCTTCCTTCTTTCTTTCTTTCTTTCTTTCTTTCTTTCTTTCTTTCTTTCTTTCTTTCTTTCTTTCTTTCTTTCTTTCTTTCTTTCTTTCTTTCTTTCTTTCTTTCTTTCTTTCTTGAGACATGGTTTCTCTGCGCAGTCCTGGCTGGCCTTGAACTCATTTTGCAGCCCAGGCCGGCCTCAAACTCATAGCGATCCTTCTGCCTCAGCCTCCCAAGTGCTGGGATTACAGGTGTGAGCCACCCCACCTGGATGACAAGATCTTCAATAAAGTTCTCTCTCTCTCTCTCTCTCTCTCTCTCTCTCTCCCCCCCACCCCCTGTCAGTGTTAGAATACAGAAAAAGTTCCTTAAATCAAAACATATTTTTACAGGAACTATGGCCCTTCCAGACTAGTCTTCTCAAATTTTTAATAAGCACCCAGATTAGATCTTGCCACAGTAGGAATTCTGATTCTGCAGCTTCAGGGCGGGAATCACTGCACAGCTGTCACGTGCAGTGATGCTCCTAGTGACGCTGCTTCTGCTGGTCGATGTGCCACACGGAAAAAGCAGAGCCTAACAACCTTTGACTCTGAACAAAGAAACAGGGCATAATTTGAGTCTGAATCTCCACTCTATCACTTATGTAGTTTGAGCAAGGTCCTCGAACTTTGTAGGCATTAATTTATAAAAGAAATAGTAATGATCATACCTACTTGATGGAATTTTCTGATTTGATGACTAAATTAAATAATTCACATAAACCACTTAAAATTTACTACTAAACAAGATCTGGCTATTTTGTGATAGCTACCAGAAACTACTACTTAGGTATTTGACATGACACCTATTTGGTGACCATCACTTAAGATTTACAGACATAGCTTGAACACAGAAGATCTCTAAGATCTGGAAGCAGACACAGAGAAGAAAATGACAGTATCAACAGCTAAGAAGAAAACGAAGGCACCCACCTTCCACTTTGCAGTCAAAAGCATCCCCCGACCCCTCTCCGGGGGCCTTGGAGTCCGATTTCTGGAGATCCTCCTGGGCACTCTCCATGCTGTTATAAACCCACTGTATGGAATCTTGCTAAAAAAGAGGGGGAAAGAAACCTCAGAGGAGTTAGTATTTCCTACAGTGCATGTCCATTTCATAAACTTGCTTCCATCTTATTTATTACCTTAACTTGTGTAAAATTAATAAAACTTGAAAGAGAAAAAAATCCTCACCGTAGAAATTCAATGGCAATTTAATAAAATGACCTTTTTCGAGTTTAAATTTTCTCCCAAAGATAGGTTTTCCGTAGATTTATTTTCCAAAGATGTGTTCCAAAATACTGCCCAGTTTAAATATCTCAAGTATATCTTAAAAGTGATATAAATCATATCCTAAAGTAAGCAAATTTTGGATGGACAATATTTTGAGGAACCAATTATCTGTAATTGTATGAATCAGATATCCTAAAAGCCACATATATTTTAATATTTTTAATGCTGTTTTGAATTAAATCAATATGAAAACTACACAAACCACTTTCATCTCATTTATTTCCACATCATTACAAGTGCATGCCACCATATCTGGAAGTGTGATAAACTCTTATCAAAGTGAATATGAAAATACCCCAGCTCACTTTTATTTTTTTTTGTATCAGGAATCAAACTCACGACCTCACGCTTGCCAGACAGGCGCTTACTGTGCTAAGCTAAATCCCCGGCTCAGAGATCACTTTTTAAACAAGTAGCAATACTGAAACAAAATGCAACCATTTAAACACAACTTTAGGTAATTATGCAGGTAGAAGTCACTATGACATTTACAACTCTGTGTTTAAATTTGAAATTAGAACTGGAAAACCCACAAACATCTTGGGTGCTATCTTATCTAGTCTCCTAGGCCTTCTAAGCAAGTTTGCAATTAGATCCAGATAAACTGAAGAGCAGTTTACCTTCATTGGACGCCTGTATTTCCTGCAAGCTGTCAGGTGTGCGATAACGCTGTCATGTGACTCTTTGCTGACATTGATGCCGTTTACTTTGATAATACACTGCCCAGGGTGAAGGCCAGCTGCTGCGGCCACAGTGCCTTTAAACACAAATGGAACGTTGCCAAAACAGAATTTCAGGATAAGAGTCATCTTTATCATATACAGAACAATGGAAGTCATTTTAAACACAATAAAGGTCTGGTTAGTATGTCCCCGGTAAGTTGGGTCTGATAGCACTGTCCTCTGGACTTTTTCTGGCTTTTTTCTCAGTTCATTCAAATTATGATTAACTCAATATTTTCCTACCTCCCTAAGAATTAGTTTGAAGGAATACTGCAAAGTGACCTTTACAATGCTAATCACTTATTTTCCCTTTTAAATGTCTAATCAGTCTAATTTTCTAAATATACATATTAGTAAAAAATGTGAAAGCCAAAAGCTTTATCTTGCTTTACAAAATCCCTAAATATTAAAATGCTACTTTTTAAAATGCCAAATACGTCATATGCACATAAAAATAAAGTCTAAAAAAATCCACTCAATTTATAACTACAAGCATATTGGAAGCTTTAAGGAAAATAAGAGCTTAAGAACCAGAGCATATATGGTGAGCAGAGTTCAGCAGATACTAACAATGCTCAATCATTATGTTTGGTAGTAGTTTTCAGTACAGAGGTGGTATAGCCTAACCAGTGAGTTATGATTTGTATGAATCTTCAATCATTGTTATTGGTCTGACCAAATCAATATTAACAAAGAACCATTAATAAATAAAATGTTATAGAATTCATATAAATGGTAAAACATTATTATTTATGTATTAGAAATGATTGTCTGTGATTTCTCCCATAAAGGAATAATTAAATATGTTTAAGAAAAATTAATATTTAAGAATATACTTTTTCTTTTCTTCCTAATCCCCACTAAAATTCACTCTGAGACACAATTGTTTTCTCTGCATTAAATTGAGTCCTGAGGGAAGGAGAAAGAGAGAGGGACAGACAGAGAGAGGAAGGGACATTCTCAGCAGAGAGAACAGCCTGAAAAAAGGCACTGAGTCAAGAAATCTCCTGGCTATCTGGGAACATACAAGCAATTCTGCTGGTGTGACTTCATCATTGAGGAAGGAGGTATCAAAGAGACAGGAGAGCTGAAGGGCCCCACAAAGGAGTCATCCTTGTGTCCTTGGTGGGAAGCCTTGACCACCTGTACTTCACCACGCATGGGAGGCTGAGAAACTCGCCTGAGAGAGTTTGTCTAGGAGACAAGACAAAAGGGATCTATCTTGAAAGACAGGAGGTGAGTTCAGGAAGAAAGAGCTAGCGATCAGGGACACAACAAAAGATTGCTGAATAATAACAGGGGCCATAAAAGACAATGCAGTGAATCAGTAAACACTCATTCCATAACCAGACAAGTTTATTCCAGCTAGGAGACAAAGCAAAGGTGCTTAGTCAAGGGTTCAACGTGGGAGTAAGGCTGGGAAGAAATATATTTTCCTTATGGCTTCATTTTAGTGTGAAAGGGAACCACTGGAAAACATTCTTCCATTGAATATACATCCGAGAGGATAAGCCATGAGCATTTCTGTCTCTTATACTTCAGAGACAAAAAAGCACAAGAATCAGACATAGACTAACTTCTTCACTAAATCTGTTTTTAGATGCCTTTTAGATGACTTCATAACAGGGTAATAGGTGTAACTTGATTTGCACAGGTTTTCAATTACTGTCTAGCATTGACAATAGAAAATGTATCTTTTTTTGCCCTAGTGAAAATGAAAAGGCATTTAATGTCATAATATTCCATTTGTTTTATAACAATTAATGAGTTATTGGCAAGGCTTTTATGTCTATCCTTCTATATGTTTAGCAACTTTGGTTGAAAAGATAAATTTATAAAGATTCATTTTTATCATGCATATGAACAATCATTTTATAATTAATAAAGATCTAGCATGTTCTCGATAATTTTAATTATGAAAGCAACACCTCCTCAACAATTTTCTGTCTAATTCCTGTATGAACACAGTCAGATTCTTCACATACTTTAGTGATCTCTAGTTTCATAAAGACATGGCTCATGTTAATAGAGACTTTTGTTGCTATAAGCACCAGCTGTTTACAGCGATTAACAATGTGTGTTTTGTTATTTCTTTCAATCATTACCAGTATATAAAACAAAAATACATGTACCAAGAGATGTCAATAGCTGACTTGCTTTTGAAACAAAAAGAGAATACAAAACAAAGAGTTTTTAGTCCCTAAAACCAATTTTAAAAAATTTTACACTAAGATAAGAACACTTGAAGAAATTATGCAGCAATCAAAACCTCACATCTTTGAAATGGACTCCCCCAATAAAATTATTTACAGTCAAGAAAAACACAAAGACAATCTTAAAATAATTACATCATTGGCTAAACTGAAGCATAGACAAAAATGAAATTGAGGTGCCATTCTTTTATCAAATTTTTAACAATCACAACTATGTCTTAGATTTCTTAAGATATTTTTAAAATATTGCATGCAGAATATACTACCCTTGCCTTAGCACAATGGAAATGATATAAATGAGAAAATTCATAACAAAACAACCATGCATATTTTAAAGACCTTCCTGTTCTATAAAGTATATGCAAAATACGCAGGAAAGCTGTTTACCGAGTATGACAAATTTCTTACCTCTGCCTACTGCGTGCACAACTGAAGGGCCAAAGCCTCGGATCTGAAAGCCAAGCCCGTCAGCTGAGTCGGGGATTTTCACTGTCCTAAAATCAATCCAAAAACATGGCAAGAGTTTTGTAAATGCCACAAATGACAGTCATTTATATCTTTGCTTGTTCAATCAACAAAGACATACTAAGGGCTTACTATGTGAATGACACTGGGTCAAGAAACTCTTGGAGACAAACATGATCCTTACCTTTACCGAGCACGTAGTGGGCACAGTACAGCTTCTAAACTGAACACAGTTATTGCCAGGTATATTCTAAAAACAGAGCCTGGCTCTGAGGCAGACAAACTTAGTTTTGAATCCTCAGTAGGACAGGTTGGACTCAGATAGCCAGGATGAGCTCCTTCACATCTCTGACACAGAAAGCTACACAGAAACTGTCTAGAGAATGATAATGCTTGTAAACTCATTCTTCAGGGTGCCAGTGCGAATGAAGCGAGACACTCTTAGAAAACTACCCTGCGTGGAGCTAAGTAGCTACTGTATGAAATGGAAGCATCTCTCATATGTTCACTGTTTAAAAAAATGAGTCATCTTACAAAAAATTTTATAAACATTAAAATGAAATACACACAAAGTTAATGCATGTCTCCCTGTTAGGAACTTCATCACAGAGCACCACCACAGAACTAGTTATAAAGCACAGAGCTGTCAAACACTATGTGAAAATAATTCAAGAATATGATTAACTTCAGTATTTACATAGTGAGATTCTAAAAGAATATCACATCAGAGTAAACCTGAATAAGAACAGGAATATTTTGATGTACCCACATGGCAAAGAATGTGAGGATGTTTCATCTGTCACTAATAAATGAGATATTCTGGAGAAGGAAGCCAGAAATCAGAAAGCAACAATAAAAAAACGGAAAACACTACACAAGATGGAACATCATAACAATAAAATGGATAGCACTTGATGCCCCAGAAACAAAACTGAATTAATTATGAAATAAACGCTGGTAGGTCTTCAAGAGAAAGTCTGATGTAGTCTAGTTAGGCCTGCTGTGGGGGGCAATGTCAGCTGGACTATGAGAAAGGCAGTGACTAGCCTAAGGCCCAAAGGCAGAGGCTGGTAGTGCAAGTCTAATACAACCTAGGAATGCACTGTGTGACCAAAATGCAAACTGTCTGCTCTAGGGAGAAGTGAAAGCATTAGTATAAATCAGGTTATGCACTAGGAAGCAATCTGCATATTTGTGAGACAGAGGTCAGACAATCAATACATGCTCTCTCCTTAATTAAATACTTTTTAGTGTACAGTGATGTATCTATTTCCACACAGTTAGTGTCTGTCAAGATACACAGTGAATTTTCATTTCACCTAAAGTGAAAGAAAACTAAGAAAAAAGAGGATAAATACATATTCTGGTAAGCATGAAACAAATACTTTTTTATATTACAGATGAGAGTTCGCTTTTGCTGAAATAACTTAAAGCTTTCAAGTATGGTGAATTATTGTTGCTTTCAGGCTATGAATAATTCATTGTGGCCTTTCAACCCTTTTTCGGTAAGTTCTTTCTATTTTACCAATAGTACTGTGTGCAGGTGACCTTGCTGTAATGTTCGAGAAGATTGCTATACTTTTCTCCATGAAAATTATTAAAAACACCATGAGATCCATTTGTGGGAAAATGTGGGATCTTCCCTAATAAGATGATTCCTGGAGAAAATGTCTGCCTGCTAGGAATTCAATACTGCCTATTAACAGAAGAATTAAATTGACAGAAGGGGAATATTCTTCTTCCTATAGAAAATAAGTATGCAAAAGTATCTGCTACAAAGCTTTTTGAAAAATTTCTTGATGTTATTAAGTATAAAATACAAAATAAAATTCTGTTATATTTACTTTTTGTATTTTCCCTTCCAAGAACAATACTATTTAAATTCAAGAAGATATTTAAGAAAATATGAGGACCCAAGCAAAAATTTCCATGCAGTTCTTCCTAAGATATTTTGTCCCCAGGCCTGAAGCGCAGATTTCACACCCAAAAATTGCCTTGGGAATCACAAATAGGAGAATATCACTGAGATTTAAGACAAATAAATTGATTGGAGAGAATAATTATCTTCTCATCTCTATCCAAAAACCTTTTATTTGTTCTTTACATGAGTGGGAAATACTCTGTTAAGCTATTACATATGATCTGTTTGTGCCAAGACACAAACAGCCCACTGTAGTTAATTCACTTTATCTATCTTATGATGTCAGCAAATTTACACAGGAAGGAACCCTATGCTGTCACCTTTTATGATCGAAGCAATGTATGGAAAAATCAAAGAGAGGATGAAAAGAAATTACAAAAATTGGGAATGCTTTTTCAGAAAGGGACACTTGATTAAACTCTGAGAATAAAGTAAATATAAGTGTTTTGAATGTGTCAAAGCTATAAACAAATCTTCTAACTTTTGTGTCTGAAACTTGTAATGAAAAATACGTAATTTGAGTGTTATTTTTCAAATAGAAATGTTAAATTTAGTATTTTCAAACAAGAATGTTAAAATTTAGTATTTTCAAATTGAAATTTAATATTGAAAATATTTTCAATGTACTTAACTAAATGTGAACAGATAAATATTAATGATGACATTGCCAGCCAGGACACAATATTGCCATTTTGAACATCTGTGCTTGCCACAGCTGTATGTGGGGTTTTTACGGGGGTTTAGTTGGGAGGGTAGGGATGCTGGTAGACATCAGAGGCGAGGGAGACAATTTGGAATAATGGTCACAGAAATTTATACACACTAAGACAAGAGGAAAAAGTATGTAGTACAATATTTTAAACAATATGTGTAACAAAACATAAATAGACCAGATATAAATCATAATAGAGGAAGGACGTACAAGAAAAGTTATAAATTTCCAAGCAAAAAACTGAGTAAAAGTTTCTGAATCTGTGGAAAATATGCTTTTCATGTAATAAAGCAATGGAATAAAATAAAAGAACAACAGGAGCACTGTATATGATGTCACTAGATTACTTATTATATGATGAACACTTCACTCAGTTCTTTACACACCTAGCCTTATCTACTGTCTTGCCAGCTCCATGAAAGAGGCATCTTATACCCATCTTAGAGATGAGGATGCCGAAGGGACTCACTTAGCTGGCAACTGGAGGGAGAGGGGCTTGACTCTCAGGTTCCAGGCACTGAAGCAAACACTGAGGAAGGGTCAGAAGACAGGGATATCAACTCTGCTCACCAGGCATTAATTCTAGGATTGAGTATTTGCTCCTATCTCTTTATTGTTGAAGTTGTCGGCCTCAGTCTTCTAACTGTTGGAATGCCCATATCAATGTACTGGTAGTTCCACGGCAAATCGGGGAACTGGGAGGGCCGTTTTATTTACCAATGTTTGCTCTGGAATATGACTCTCTTAATCCTTTCCAGCCCTCTTCCACTTGTTCTGTCCTCAGAGTGCCAGGAGACAGGCAGCCAGGAAACCCTTATCCCAGATAGCGTTGGTCAAAGGGCACAGGAGTGGATCATGATTAGATTTAGCAGAAAGACAACGTTGGGGGTTTTGCTGCCCTCTAGCCCAGTCTTCCTAAATTAGTAATGATCAATGAGTCACACGCAGTTTCTCGGGCCACTCAGTAAATTACTGGTAGGAACTAAAGCACCCATTCACTCAATGACTTAACTTCGTTGGGAAGAGACCTACTAGGGAGAACACAGTTCATAGGATGCACTTTAACCAAGGGCGAAGTCATTCACAGTGCCCACAGCTATTCCTGAATATGCATGTCTATACAGTTTTTTACACATGGAAGTACATTATAATGTACATTTAGAAGTACATTTTATACATTTATATATATTTGTAATGTTTTCATAAGTAGTTAATCTCTGTTTCAAAGTGATAATTTTCAACCTTCGTTTATGTTAAAATTAAGAAAGATGCTTATTACTACTGAAAATGGATATAGGTAAATTTCAAGCAGTAATTTTGATGTAATGTTAGTACCCCAAGACATTCCATTAAGAACTTACTTAATATGTGCCCTCTGAATTAATTGGTGAAACAACCCTATGCCAAATCTTATAAGAGAATACAAGGTGATGAATACAAGGTGATGAAAATGATTCACTGAAGAAAGGCCACTGTGAAGTGCAAGTATAACCGTGACATGTTTCCAACCCAAAAACCAAACAGAACACATAGAGAGCGTGGTCCCAATGCGTATGTGTACAGTTGTGTGTATGTGCGATAATAAGAAAGAAATCAACACTGAATTTCTAAAATACAACCACTACTTATAGGCGATAAGATTATAAGAACAATGCACTCTTTTGTACATTTTAAATTCTCTATAGTAAACACAAAAGCTTTTCTAATCATGGGTAGATAGGTTATAGAGAGATTGAAAAAAGTTTTAAGTGCATGATCATTTCGTCAAGGACACACAAATATGAAGTGTTTTTCAACTTTAATGCCAACTATAAATTCTGTCCAATAGTATCAGAAATTCTTATAGCTCAACGTGTAGTTCTTTATTCTCAAGTGTTCTACTAATTTTCTTACTCATGGTCAAATCCAACACAGAACAGGAAAATTTGGGCACCAAAGAAAGACATTATTTCTACTGAAACAATGGGATTCAAGCAATAAACACCTTATCACTATAAGCAACAGAGTTTTTGCTATCACCTAAATATCAGTATTTTTGATGCTAGTGCAGTTTCAATGTTTCTTTCTCAACTTTCCTATTTCATTCATCCATGTGTCACTTCAAAAAAATCCCATAAAAGGTATATCACTTACTCCCTTGGCTTTGTGCTCACAAGAACTCTTAGAGGCTTTCTGCTGTTTAAACATGATTTCAGGAAGCAATCCACTTCATTGAAAGGTCTCATAAAAACTAGGTCACCATTAATGGCAAAAATCTTTTTCCCAACTTCCATCCCAGCCATCTGAGAAAGAAATGGAAAAATTATTCAAATGTTAATTTAATAAAGAATCTAGGTTTTCACAAAATTAGAATGTCAAAAGGTTTAGAGCTTACAGATTTTGACATTTCAAAGATATCTGCAATGTTTTTAATAAATCCACGTAACAGAACTATGAAGGAAATAATGCAGTTCTTATTCTCCTTGGCCTAGGTTCAGATTTGATTACACAGCTTTACTGAAATTCCCCTCTTTCTCTTTGACTAGATATTGTTTGTATTCTTCCTTCATTTTTTTTCTGTTGTAGCTTTCAACCCCTGCATATACATGAGGTGTGATCAAAATATTCAGCAAACATTTAAATTTTAAAATACTTATTACAGTAAAAAATATACTGCCTTTAATCCTTTTCAAAACACTCCCCTTCATTTCAAACTTACTTCACTTTCTTGACACTTTCTGAAGCAGTTCTGTATCATGAGTGACTTTAATTGCACTGTCATGGCAGCCTCAATGTCATGAGTCACTTCAAAATATTCATTTTTCATGGTCATTTTGACTTTTGAGGAGCCAGAAGTCATATGGTGCCAGTGAGTACGGACATAACAAGCCTGCCTTTCTACTGGCTGTCACTTGGCAAAGCATTCACCTTGTTTTGATCACACCTCCTAAAGATACTCATGAATATTTTCCCCCTTGGTAATAGAGAGTGAATGCAGGGCCTCTGCACTGAGCTACATCTCTACTCTTTTGTTCTGAGACAGGGTCTGGCTAGGTTACTAACCTGCTTAGGCTCCTAGACTTCCGGGAGTGCAGGTGTGCACCACTATGCACAACTCTTCAAATTTTTTAACTGAGGATCCAATCAAGGAGCACTCTACACCAGCTCTTCTTATTTTTTTATTTTGAGACAGGGTCTCACTAAGGTGTCTTACAGGACTCACACCTGTGATTCTCCTGCCGCAGTCTCTCTGAGTGCTAGGGTTATCGGCACGCACCACTGTATCCAGCTCAGACTCTTTTTAACCAGCCTTACTTCCTACAAACTCTCCGCTCTTTTGGCTGCTAGCTAAATGATGAACATGGTAGAAGACATTTTATCAGTCTCGTAGCAGCCTAAAGATGTGCTCTAAGAGGATCTTCTGAAAATTTCCGGGAGAAACATCTCCTTCTTATAGAAAATGACCTATGCTCATTTATTGACCAGGTCCAACAACAGAATGAGTCAAGCAGAGTTGTTTTGTTTGAACTGAGTGTGCTTTTAAAGCTTTTTCTTGCATAAATGTGTGTCTTAGTAAAAGACAGAAACCTTGGGCATTAATAGGAGGATGGGTGACAATTTACCACTAACTCTAAATAGAGTCAAACTTCTCCCATTTTTTTATTAAAGATCTGAATACCAAGCTGTTTGTCTGAGGAGTAGCTATTCTGCAAGTCAGAAAGCAAGACAATGATACTTTAGACCTGATACACTTGGATACAACACTGAAAAATAGGTGCCACTAGGTTAGAAAATTTTGTCTATTTTGCTGATTGCTATATTCTGAGAACCTAGAATGCTGCTTAGCATAAAATAGCTGTTAAATATTTTGAATGAATGAATGAATGATCAGGAGATTTTTCTGTTTAAAAGTCCAGTGAAGTGAGACTATGTCAATCAGCAATAATCCAATGAAAATATAAATAAAAGAATGTGTTTTACTAATGGAAGTTATAGTTGCAGAAAAGACAAAGGCACTAAGAAAATAGAAGACAGAGACTTTAATGGAATAGAAGAACCGTATGACATACACAGTACAGTTGGTCACACCCCGGGCAGCCCCCACAGGTTTCCAGTTGGAATCTGTGCCCAAGGAATCAAAGGAACAAAGACTGAGCCACTTGGCCTCCCAACAGGTCAAAAAGTCCACGGCTGTAGAACTCTGAATACCACCCTCTCCTCAACTACCCATGAGCTCCCAACAAAGCAGTAGTTGCCACAAACCCCAGAGTAAAATTATCCAGAGGAACTGTCTTCAATAAAAATACTCAGTGATTGATTTCAGATTTTTTATAACATTTATATTTGCATATCATGACAACAAATTTGAGTAAAAACTAATTTGCATTACCTCAGCATTAGACCCCCTTTCAACCAACTTTATTATTGGGACTTTATTTTTGTCTTCTAGCCCAAAGCCATAGCTGCCTTCATTAGATTTAATCTGAAAAGAAAAACATTAACATTACTGACAAAGCAACTATGGAAAACTTACAAATAGAATTCATCGCCATCAAATATGTAGTCTCCTGCTCATGTCTAATTAAGAAGAAAACTTCTATAATAAATTAACAAACTTACCAGGAGAGATTTAGCTATAACATTTTCCACAACTTTTAAATCATGTTTCATGAGTCGGTGTTTCATATTTGACCCTTCCATTTCCTCATCCGCAAAAAAACGGAAAAGTAGGGGTTCATCTTTGAATTCACTTTTTTCAAGGACTACAAAAACAAAGAGATTCAACCTGTTTCAATTAAATTGAAAATCAAGCTCATTTTCCATGCCAATAGGCATAAATAACTGGCCATAATCCCGACTTTGTATTTTTGGGACACATGAGTCACAACTTCTATTAATTTCTATAATGGCAAGACAGCAATTCCTTGAAAAGATTGTTACCTAAAGGATTTTGGATATTTATTTATTTATTTATTTTTATTTATTTATTTATTTTGGTATCGAGGGTCAAACTCCTGACCTTGCGCTTGTCAGGCAGGCCTTTGTGGTACTGAGCTAAACCCCCAGCCCTATTTTGGATTTTAAAATAAATAATATTTTCTAGTCGTAACTATTCTGTACTTAAGCAATTCTCCCTTTGTCCAGATTGAAACCCAAACTTAAGTAAACAATTACGATGTATTCTAAAATGCATGCCCCCCTAACATGTTTTCAACTTGCAGTGAAAATTTTAGCATGTTTTTAATACCTGCACAATTATAGGAAAATTAAAATCGGTTAAATGTAATCTTTCTAGAATATGTGAACAATTCCCATTGGGATCATTTTGGCTCTGATATCAAACCAGAAACATGTCCTCTGGGTGAAACGTGACTCTCAGTTTCCACGAACTCCTACTTCTTTTCTGCTTAAACACAATATTCTCAAACTATGTTATTTCTACTAAGGTCTTTTTCTCCTCTTTATGTGAACACTAGTATTTTTCTTCAAATTCCTTAAGATTCCTGGCATGCACTGATGACAAAAGGCTTATATTTTATTTGTCCAGTTCAAACTAAGGTTAAATACTGATAGGAAGAATTTATGTTGAATGAGATCATTACAAGGGGAATCTTCTCCATTTCTAATTCCCGTGTCCTCAGCACCGTAAAGTGTACTTGTGGGGTATGCTGCCTCATGCAGCCAAGAGCTAGAAGGAAAACAGTTGTTCCAGGGCATAGAAGAAAGAGTCAGCCCAGGTCTGGGACTGACTCTGGGGTGAGAAAGACTAACTTACTTAAATTATCTAAACTTTAGTTTCTCATCTATAAAATGAAGGCAAACAAAAAACCATTCATAATACTACATTAAACAAAAATGAGGTAACACATGTAAATAACTTGGATATAGTAACTAATTAAAAAACAGCTATTTTATTTTATTATTTTTACAGAATTTCCACAAATAATTGTTGACCAGATAGATGATCTGGCTGGCAACATGAGTTACCCAATAAAACTATCAATCTCAAAGGAAGAGGAAACACCAGCCATGACTGAGAAGTCTAAAAAATGAGAATAGGCTTTGGTTTGAGTTGTCTTGCCTAAAAGAGCTAAGCAGTTTCCCAAGCTCACAAGATGTTTCTGCCTCAGCTGTTTTCCTCCTCCAAACAATCCACCAGAAGGGCAGGCGAGGGCATCAGTGAAGCCGGGCAGGAACTAATGGGTTGTATTTCTACCGATAGACTTTGCAGAAATAATTTTTACTGTTACTCAATTTTTCATAATAAACACTCAGATAAAATTATTATTCATTGATGCTATATGTTAGAGAGAAAAATATCTGAAGCTTTGGAGGCTTTTAGCTTGATACTAGTTTTGATGTCCTAAAATGCTTCCATTTCTTCCATTCAGTAGCTTGTTCTTCAGGGCTGGATATTTTCTTACCACACAGCAGCCTAGACAGGGTGAGATGGTATGAAATTCTCCAAGAAATATATATGAAGCCTAACATGCTTTCAAACTGCTGCAGCTTCTGTCCTCCTTTCTTTCAAAATAATGATATAGGAATCTTCTGAAAGTAATTGACAATTGGATCCTAGCACTATCAAATGTACATTTATAAGCATATTATACTAACAATTGAAAAGAGAATGTGTTGGTTTACGGACTATGAATAGAGAGGAAAAACCACATCTTGGTACTTTCATAAATCCAAGAATTGCACTGCAAAAACAAAATAAAAAAAATGGAAAACTCTTGCTGGATGACTTATTCAAAGTCGTCAAATAAAAGAAAGAAGTAATTTCCATTGGCTAAAAAAATCCAGTCTATAATTTGATTCTCTAAGATAACTTTTAAAACTATTTCCCTAAAAAGAACAATCAGAATTCAGCCACATATGTTCTCATTTAATCATTCTACCATGTACTGTCATTCCGCAAACCATGAATGTAATCTGAAATCAATTCAAAGAGGTACATGAACTTTTTACAAAACAAAACTTCTAGTTCAAGGCATTAGTCTTCTGAAATCAGCATAAAAGAGAGAAGTCAAGCAATGGGTAGATAATAAAACTGCAATAAAATCAATAACGGGTGATTACTAAGGACCAATGACAAGCCTTGCTACCTACACAGCCTTGCTGGCTCCTCTGGACTTCCCAGGAGCACGAAGACATTACCAAATCATAAGAAGAATCAGAACAATGAAAAGCATCGATCCCTACCGTGGTGCATAAATCCGCTGTCACAAAGCCCCATGCCAAATATCATTGCCTCTTCTCTGGTGCGGCAATCCCCCTGTTAACAGAAAAGCACCATGTCAGCTTACAGTGGACAGAAGGCTGCTGCACCTTGGATTTTTCTTTTTTACGTCTTAAAGAAATCTTATGTTATTTATATAATACTCCAAGAAGAATTTATTATGGTTTAATCAATCAACATAATGTTGAAGTAATACATTGTGATTCTACTATACATATCACACATTAACATAGTGTCTATGTGTTTGGGGTTTTTTGGTTTGTTGTTTGGTACTGAGGATTGAACCCAGAACCTTAGCATCAAGCTATATCCCAGATGCTTTAAATTGTTTTTTTTTGAGATAGGATCTCAGTGAGTTACTAAGTTACATAGTCTGAGCTTGAACTTGTGATCCTTCTGTCTCAGCCTCCCACAGTGCCAGACAACTGGCAGGCATCACTGCCCTCTGCTCACTGCATCTTTAATATATTTGACCTTCTCAACTCTATATTTAAACAAAGCTATTCGTATATAACAGCATCAACTGTTAATAAAACAGGAGGCTTCTAATACATGAAATGAATTACATTCACTAATGAAAACATTCACAATATGAAAATATCACCTGAAAAATAATATTTCTTGAGAAAAACATTTTATGAAGTATGAAAATATACAAGTAAATGTAATTTTTGGTGTTTTTGAAACAGTCTCACTCTACAGTTCAGGCTGGCCTTGAACTCACGTTGTAGCCTAGGCTGGCCTTGAACTCAGCAATCCTCCTTCCTCAGCCTCCCAAGTGCTGGGATTACAGGCCTGGGTCAGCACACCTAGCTGGAAAAAAATTCTCGCTATTATAAATTAGCCTTCTTGTCATCGCTTAGGTTTATATTCCAATTATGCAACAGGAAAATAGCCTATAAATTGATAACACAGTGAATTAAGGTAAGTAAAAATCATGGTACATGATCTTGGCCACTTAATCCTCCTTTCCACTAACTGTTCTTGCTCCTGAGAGGTCCCTAGAGCAATCTATTCTCTACAGTGACTTGTAAGACTTTAATATTAAATTATTTGGCTGAACCAGCAAATGCAAGCTTTTCTTTCATTATCTTGTTAAAAAAAGTAAGCAAGTTCGTGCAACTGAACCCAACAAAACAGCTCAAAGAAGCTCTTTTGTATGATTTCCAGCTAGAAAACACCTACTTCATTAATGAATGGATCCATGTACCCACATAAACATGTATGTATCTTTGTATGTGTATATAACCTCAAAATTCTACCTTTTACAGTTTAAGAATTTTTTTGACATAACATCTCATGTTTCCCTAGTACTATTTTTTAGTATTTCAATAAACTCTACTGTCAATGTTCTAAAACTTTTTTTAATCCCTTGTCTAAATTACCATATTTTTCCTGTACTCTCTCTAGTACATGAATTTCAGAATCAAATTTTCTTACATAGCAATTCCATCTTCAAAAACTTTAAAAAGATCCTATATTTAAAGTAGTCACAGTATGTCAAAATTTTCTGTTGGCTTTGCAAGACCATCTTTATCCTGGTTTTATTCTCCCTCTCTATCTTCACTTTCCAACACCTTTTGCTCTAGTCAACAGTCACCTCTTGCTTGAACACTGTCACTGTCACCGTGGTCACTCAAGTAATTTTCATAGGCACAATCCTGACCTCTTTAACCCTCCATGTAAAGTCTACCTATCTGTCTACAAACCATCAAGATAAATTACAGTTCACAATGTGAAAACCACAACCCTATTAACTCCCCAAACACTTAGAAACTGCAACTTCAGACTGTGCATCATGCCCTCTGCAAATATCTAGTAGCTTTTTATTTTGATGTATTCATTCAAAACTATGTTTTCTACGCATTGTGCTAAGTGCTACTGATCAAATATTAGAACATTCAAACATAAAACATTTTATGACTCTATTAATTTGAATTTAGTGAAGGATTTTGGTTACTTAAATGTGGTGATATAGTATCATTATCTATTCCACTGAACCTAAGGTTGCGAAACTTCTAAGGTTTCTTGGGGAGACGATATGTAAGCAGAACTTTGGAGGAAATATAAAAATCTAGGCCAACTGACCAGCAGCCCCTCGAAGGCAGAAACCATTCCTGTTTCGTGTTTTGTTGCTTTGTTTTATTGTAAACATCAAAGCACTTGTTTAAATGTTAAACTTACAATAAGAGCTTGCTCAGAACTTGTTGACATTTCATTGCTTTGACTGATTAAATGTTACACTGTACATATTAGCATTATAAAGACATGTAAAAACTATGATCTGAAATGTTTTGTTACCCTTGTGCCTTTTAAAATCTTATTGGTGTCACGCAGATTGGATAGGAATTAGAAGAAAAAAAAGGCCCAACAAAAATGGATTGAGTGGAGTGAAGCAAGACATCACTAAATTAAAAAGTATAAATGCTGTACATACAGATCACAATTTGTACAAATTAAATGATATATAGAAGAATAATCACACTATCCAAAAAAATTAACCTCATGGAACAAGTTATTTTATTATGAACCACTGTACTAGAAGTAGCACAAGAACAAGTCAAAATTGCATAATGAAGAAAATACGTCATTGCATTTTTCAAGATGACATCATCTAATACATGTAAAAACCACAGGATCCAAACTATACCCCCAAACAACAATATATATTATTAGACTGGGGCCTGCCTTTATTCTTGCCCTATAAATCTATCTGAATCAATTGAGTCAATACTAGTTAAAACTGAAAATTAAGTTATTTGAGATTCTTGGTGGAAAGAAAGCCTCATTTTATTAAAATCTCTTCTTCATATTAGATTAAGCTCTTTAATTTGCTATTTTAGCATTCCATTGCCATGTCTTCCTCTTCCAAGGCAACCCATGCTGTTCTAATTTGAAGGTAAGCAGTAAAAGTTGAGTATGTTTGACACTTAATCTGGATAAATTTTATAATTTGACACTCATAACTGGAAGCTCAGTCAAGTGCAATTACTACCACATACAATTTTTACAGGCATTGCCATAATGGACCACTAAGAAAACATGAAGAAAAAAATTTCAACTTAGACTAGGTTTTGTGCAACTTCCTCTATTCTTCTACTTGGAAAACAAAAATACTAAAGAAAATCAATTACTGACTTTCACAGTTAGAATTTAAACATTTATTCAGCACCAGTTTTTGCTGCAAATAAACTTTTTCCAATTTTCTTACATAATCATATGTTGTACAATAATACTCTACAGCAGCACAATAACTATATGAAATATCAACTCTGGTACTGAATACAGAACTGATTCCAGCAATATGTGATGACCACAATATTATAAAAGGTTCTTGTATTAGTAAAGCCACTGAGTACATGAATTAGGGTTTTACCCTCAAAGTAACTATTTGATTTCATTTAAATCAGTAACTTCTAAGCGTAAAAATTTAGGTTTCACAAAATACAAATACTAAAAAACAAAAACTTGAAACTATATGTGTACAGACAAACCTAATAGTATTTAAATATTAATAATTAAAATATTTTATGATAAAATAGTAAAAGATATTATGTACTTGTAACAAAGTACAATGTACATGTTTAAAAATAGGAGTACAACTGCTTAAGAAACCGATTAAATATCCAAGTGGAATGCTTTATTTACATCTCAACCAAGCAATATCCTCTCTCCCAAACAGTATGCTTAGTTAAAGTGATTATCAGTTTTTAGCTTTTCTTTAATCAATGGAATGTAGTAATTCATTTACTAATTGACTTAGTAAAAGAAAGTATCTCAGTAAGTTTCTATTTGGGTAGCTACTATGATGAACTACACACCTTAATCTGTTTTACTTATAAAGAAATTCCATTCTCTCAATACCAGTTGTCAGCATCCATACTCGAAGGGCATCACCAGTAACAATAATGAAATCTGTACTACCCCATTTAAAGTAAATATTAAAGCTCATATTACCAAAGCACAATTGCTGTCTAACAGGGAAAAAGGCACAGGAAAATTTTAATCATTTGTGAGGACTAATAAACAGATATTTTGAAACAAGTAAGTGAAATAAACTAAATTTAGTGTCTGAACATACTAATTCTTCAGTGACAGTCAAATCATGCTTAATGTTTTTTGATAAATATGTTATTATTTCATAAATAAGTACATCCTACTTTTTAAAGACAAGATATGAAAAGTTAGTTTTAGGACTCTGAAGTTAGACATTCTAAATTCAATCCTAATTCTATATGAACCCAGGCAAATTACTTCACTCTGTTTCATCCTTAAAATGTTAAAGTGGGGGGAGCCTAACTCACATGAACATACTCAAAGTTCAAAGCAGTAGTAAATACAATTCAGCAACTTATCTATTTACCTGTGCAATTAACCAGTCTATCAATTTGTTGGCCATGACCACAGATTTGTAGGTCCTTAAGTGGTAATCTTTATCCCTATAAAAGAAAAAGAAATAAAAAATGTTATACACAGGATATGTGAACGCAAGAAAATATTTTCATTTAATGCCAATGAACAACAGAAAAGTTTACTAACTGCCCAGGCTGTGTGCAAATAGTGTGGTTTGTGACGCATGTACACCTAAAATATACTACATCAATTCAAACAAGACAAAAAAAGACATGTAACCACACTAAAACAGGACATCTCTTTCAGTTTCCTGTAAACAAATAGATTTTACTGGTATATCTGGAAATAATTTAAATATAAATACAATATCTTATGAATAAAAAATAATAAAACAGAATTTTATCCCCTGAATTGTGGAAGATTCTGCTAAAAATCCCCTAAAAATGTGGAGACTAAAGCAATGCCCTATTTCCTGCTTCTACATTCTCCAGAATGGAAGAAGTTGCACTAAAGGAGTATTCACACAGCTGTCACGGGAGTATTCTCATACTGTCATGGGAAACCTGCAAGCTTGCCATGGAGTAGACACACTGGGAGCTTGTCATTCATTTTGCATGATGAGATCCTGGACATAATGAACTACATCCCCAGGAAACTGGCTCTCTGTATCAAACTCCCTGTGCGTCAGACTTCCCAGATCTGTGAAAGCATTCAATGTATAGTTAGTCTCATGACCAGTTCTGGGCCCAAGGGCAGGAATCTATAATGCATTCATTTTCTAGGCATGGATCAAAAGGGAATGAGAAAATCATGGTCATTTGAAAGTGTCAAACTACACAAGCTGTAAAATACTGGACGTGATTAGTAACTACTAGCTACATCTCTTGTCTGTTAGCCCTTGTCAGTAATGTAAACTTAGTATTTTCATCCTTTTACTCACTTGAATAAAAACTCTTGAAGAATGGTTGAAATTTATGAGATTTCAATAATAAGTGAATAAGCTTAGCCAATAATCAGTGATAGATTTTTTTTCATCCTTTAAGTCTGTTTCCACATTGCTGATGTTATCACTCATTTCATATTAGTTTTCATAAGCATCATTAAGAAAGAAAAGGGTAGTCTATTATAGACTATGTGGGCACTTGGGGTTCTTCATACCATGAGTGGTTTTTTTTTTTTTCGTATAACCTGAGGTCACCCCTACTAAAGGCATGACTATCATATATTCCATCTGCTTTATAGGTCTTTTCCTCTTAATTACTCCCTTGGCAACTCATAAACAATTGCATTTCTAACCAAAGAACAGCTCTTTGAGAATGTAACTTTTGGTAAGAAATTCTGTAAGGATAAAACATATTTTCAGAGCACATGTTTACATATAAAAACAATCTACATATATACAGATGACTTGGAGAGCTAATGTTAATTAAATAGTAAATAAATTACTGTTCTATCCATTTAGCAGAAAAAAATAGTTGCTATTAGTGTTACTTTTAAATTGCTATTAAGTATTGCTCTCATTTGTATTAAATTATTCAAAATATTTGAAGGTTATCTCTAAGAGAATGGGATAACATTATAAATATTCACTTTTTCCACATATTCCTACTTTGGGAAGCCTACTTATATAATTGGATATTTCAAGAGTAATAGGTAAGATTCTGTGTTCTCCTCCAGGACCTGCACACGGTGTATCTATGCAGAGTGACAGTGGATACCAAGATGCTTAGCAACTTCTGAATCTCTGTCTCTCTCTCTTTTAAATTCAGCATTTCCTTGGATTTGAAAACCAAAATGAAAAACAGAAACACTGCACACGTCAAACATTTAGATTTCATAACCAATCCTGAAAAGATGTGTTTCTTCATTTCAGAAATGATAATGCAATTTTGTTCTGACAATACAATTAGCTTACAAATAAGATCCTAAGAATATCTGCTTATTTGAAATAAATTTAACCTTTACCAGTTAATGTAAGTATATCTGTATGTATTACAAAATTATATTCCCAACAACTTCCTCTATTGGTAATCATAATACAAAACTCAAAATCTTTTTTTGTCTAAAAATATAAATTAAAAATTGATTCTTATTCCTCTTTTAAAAAGTCATTTCTCTTCACAAGAAAAAAATTCTACAGAATAAAATCATATTTAATAACTAAATTAATTTCTTAATTTTCAAGTACAATGTATTTTCTCTACATAAATACTCTTAGAAGGAAATACTATATCTAATAAAATCTAATAAAAGGTTAATACAAAGTTTCTTAATGATAAAGATTGAGAGTAAACAGTATTTCCAAATCTCTCTTGGTCAACTAAACTATTTGACTGAATGTGGATTATTTCACTTTCAAATCCTTAAATGACTATGAATGAATTACAAAATAATTACAGAAACTGTAATTTATAAAACAAAAGACACTGCAAAATAAGTCTCAGAAAAATTTAGGATTATTTGAAGAAAAAAATAAGATTATTTAAGATTACCTTATATAGTATCTGAAAGTAAAAGGTTTACTTTCAAAAGACAAACTAATTTTTAATGTGTAATATAAATATTTCCATTTGAAATTCCTGGAATTTAGACTCACCTTACTACTGGAGTAAACAGACTATGAAGGCGACAATATAATCTCACACCCTGTAAAATAAAGATACATCAAAAAGAGGTAAAAGCACCAAATGTCAACAAAATTTTGAAATAATAACTTAATCCACTTGAAATATCCTGGAGTCATTACATAGTCTTAAACAATTTAAAAGTTATTCAAATGTGACAATATATCATACAAATAATGACTAAAATCCTTTTTTAAAATATTAAATTTTGCAATGAATTTGTCACATACATATGACAATGACTTTTCTAAATTACTTAAAATATAAAATTTCAAGACATAAAGCAATAATTAAAGCATAATTAAAGAAAATCTATATAGCAACAACTGGAAGTTATGTGTTCATTATGTCAATATAAATTTTCTCAAGTGTATAATCAAAATTGATATTATATTTATATTTTGTATTTTTAAATTTTATTCAATTATTGTGATTGTATGTTGCTATATGTGAAAGTTTTCAATGAATACAATCTTCTGATTGAGGTAACAGTTTAATTTCCATTTAGAATTTGATAAGGCAATGATGAAATAATTCAATATTGAAGTTTTTGAAATACCAAAAGATAAAATGGAAGAGGCTTGCTTGCGTATGTAATTTAAGAGTTTTCTATACTAGAACAATTTTTTTTTAAATCCCACCACACCTTTTTATCCTTCTCAAGTATGACAACATGAATTCTGACACTGAAGAAATGCTATAAGAGAAGCCATTACCTTTGAAATCACATCCTGCATCTCATTTCTTGGGTAAAAGGTACCATCATCATAGCGGAATCTATATAACATTTGCTCTGGCTTAAATTGATGTTTATCAGTAACTAAGAACATAGAAAAAACATATTAAAATAGTGACAATCTAAAAAGTGGCAGATAAAACTCAAATAAATGTATGTAATACATATTTCCAAATACTAGGTGCTCTTAATTTTACAAATAGCTTTCATGTTTCTAACACAGCAATGCCAATTCTGCCTTTTTTCAGTAAAATTCCTAAGTTTTGTCATTTAACATACAATTTTCACATGATTTGAGAACTAACTTCAGGTTATCAATATTCAGCTCTCATTATGTACATGTGTAAATATACAAAGTTATGCTTTCAGTTTCTTCAAAATACCATAAAACTGAACAAAAACTCCAATTAGAAAAGCAGACAGTTGTTTTAGTTAGCCATAGATTTTTTTCTTAGCCCTGGAAACGAATTTTAGCATCTAGCAACTTAATCTCACTATGATCAAGTCAAAACCACACACATACCAATCTTGACCACTTATCTTGTGTTTAGGCCTCCGGAATAGATTAAATAATTTCAAAACGTAGGAATTCCAAAATTTTAACAGTTCTTAGACTGAAAGATGCTTTTATAAAATGTCATTTTTTTTCTTAGTGGAATATAAGAATGATCATCTTTATCATACTCGGGATAAAACTTTAAAGACTCTTAGTCTTAATGGTTTGACTAGTAAAGTCTAACAAACTTCTAAAAACAAAACAAAACAAAAGAAAGAAAAGAAAATCTGATGAAACCCTCTCCAAAAAAACTGAAGAGAATCAAACAGTTCCAAACTCATTTTCCGAGGTCAGACAAGGGCACTACAAGAAAACAAAATGATAGGCCAATACCTCTGATGATCACACATGTAAAATCCTCAACAAAATACTATCAAATCAGATTCAACAGGATATTTTTAAAAATCACAACCACAATTCGGTGGGATTTATCTAATGGCACACAAGGGTGGTAACACTGACACATCAATAAGTAGGACAAGCCGTATTAACAAAATGAAAGATAAAAATTCTACAATGAGCTTACCAGAAGCAAAACAGCATTTGACAAACTGCAACACTCTTATAATAAAAGTTCTCCCTCAACATAGTAAAGACCATATGTAACAAGGCCACAGCTAACACAACCTTCTACAGGGGAAGCTTAAAGTTTTAACTCTAAGATCAAGAATAGGACAAGGATGTCTACTCTCATTACTCTATTAGCTGCTAGGTAGACATTTTTAGCAGCAAGTTCCTACATTTACATGGGGGAAAGCTGCTGCTCTTTTAAATTGCTAGTAATGTTAGCTGTCTTTCAGCGTGTTACTTTGTTTTGGAGAATTCCCTCCAGAGGAAAACACCAGGAGTCTTTTTACACCACCCACTTCCTTGGTAAATTTACAATTTTAGCATAATACTAAATTGTCAAGTCCAAGAGGTGTCCTGTTGGCCATTTTTAAAGCATCCAAATTATGAAAGGTATGGCTTCAACTGTAGAACTGTACAGAATGTGCTGCTGCTACACGAGATGGTCTTTCCTGTATTAATATGCATAAGATTCCCCAATAAAACCCTGTTAGGGATTAAAAACTGGTGATCAATTGAACGCCAGCTGAATTAAACCAGCATGGTGCTGAGTGTAGATGGCCCACCTGAGGAAAGTTGCCAGCATAAATAGAGACGAAGAAAAACGACGCATGGGTTTCTCTAAGTGTTGCTGGTTGAGCCCTTGGTTCTCCTGCTCATCATGACTAGCTTCCTCAGTGTGAGTTTGAACATTGTCATCAGAGGAGCTCGGGACCTTGTTGGTGAGAGTGGCTATAGTTCACTTTGGAGGAGCTCTGGTCCTTACATCGAGCATCGCTTCCTGGCTCCAGAGGGGAAGATGTGTCCTGTTTAATCTCCAGGACAAACTCATCATGCTGGCTTTCTGGCATGTACTCGACTGTTCTTATCATCAGAGGAGCTCGGGACCTCTGCGTCACTGAGGATGGCTGTGGTGCTTTTCAGGACAGCCCTGGTTCTTATTTTGAGCATGACTTCTTGGCTCCCATGTCGAACCCTCAACCTACCAGCACAGCTCCTTCACCCTACTGGCATAGACTTCCTAGCTTCCACCACTGACCTTTGGGCCTTCCCAGCGCGGATCCATAAAACAGACTGGCGTGAGTCCTTCTCATGGGCTCTAGAACTCCAGTTGGACTTGTGGGAGGCATTGTCATGAGCTCTAGGTTGTCATCTGGACTCATGTAGGACATTGCTGTGGGATCCAGGCCCTTGGCTGGATACTCTGTGTCCTGATTCTAACTGTTCTCCTCACAAGCCCTAACTAAACAAGCCCCTTGCCTTCTTTATGGGGAGAGGTCTTGCTTTAAGAATTACTACCAGTATACTTGCTACAAGGGGCAAACCCATTCCATTTGCTATTATTTCTATTCAACATATACTAAAGTGTTAGCCAGAACAACTAGATAAGAAATATAAATATAAGGCATCTAAACTGAAAAGCATAAAAACTACCTCTTTTTGAATATGGCATAGTCTATACACAGAAAACCTTAAAAACTATCAGAACTAATTAATAGTTCTAATAAACTATTAAAACTTTTCCATAAAGGTGCAGAATATAAAAATCAAACTACAAAATTCAGTAACATTTCTATATAGTAATAATGAGCCACCCAAAAAAGAAGAAAACTATCTCATTTACAATAGCATCAAAAAATTAAAGGATAAATTTGACCAAGGCAGTAAGATCTATACATTGAAAACTGTAAAACATCAATGAAAGAAACTGTAGACATAAATAAACTGAAGTGTATCTTATGCTCATGAATTGTGTCCATGCTAACAAGTGACCCATGATAAATAATCTCTATAAAAATTAAAATGACATGTTTCACAGAAATTTTAAAAATCCTGAAGTTCCCATGAAATCATAAAAGACTCTGAATAACCATAGCAATCATGAGCAAACAAAAAAAACTGAAGCTGAGGCATTACATACTTCACTTCAAAATATACCACACAGCTATACTACACCATGGTCCCAAAGTAAAAACACACAGGCTAATGGAGCATTATAGAGATTCTAGAAATTATTCCATTAATTCAGTATCAATTGGTCTTTGACAAAGTTGCCAGGATACACAATAGGAAAAGATAGTCTCTTCAATAAACACATCTGAAAACCCTGACATGTAGGAGAGAAAAACAGAACTTTACCTTACACTAAATATAAAATCAACCCAACATGGATTTAAAGACTTAAATATAAGATGTGAAACTGTAAACTACTCCAAAAAACAACAGAGAAAAATTTTCTGGAAATTAGTCTGGACAATGACACTAAAAGTGCAGGTAACCAGAGCAAAAAGAGACTGTGCACAGTAAATAAAATACTCAACAAAATAGAAAAATAACATGGAATAATAAAACCTATTACAAACTATACACCAGATAAAAATTAATATCCAAAACATATAACTGATTCATTCCATATTCAAAACACAAATAACCCAAATGAAAATGGATAAATGACCTAAACAGATAACTCTTAAAAGGCGAAATTCAGAAAGTCAACAGGCATGTGAAAAGGTGCTCAACATTTCTAGTCGTCAGAAAGTTGCAAAGCAAAATATGAGTTATAACCTCACAAAGGACGACAGTTATCCGCAAGGGAAAAGCTGAGTGATGAAGAAGATGTGGAAATAAAGGAACTATAGTATATTTTTAGTGAGAATATTAGTGGAGGTACCATGGACTATAAAATGGAAGTTTCTCAAAAAATTAAAAATAGAACAAAAAAATCATGGAATGTCAAGAGAATGTTAATTATCTTATTGTGCTAAGCATTTCACAATTCAGAACATCATATTTAGCCGGACATGGGGGTGCACGCCTGTAATCCCAGAATTTGGGAGGTTGAGGCAAGAGGATGGCCACAAATTCGAGGACAGTCTAGGCTACATAGTGAGTTCAAGGCCTGCCTGAAATGCATCACAAGACACTGTCTCAAAACACTGTAACTAACTAAATAAAACATCATGTTTTATACTATATATGTATATATACACATATATGTACAGTATTATATATAATATTATGATCAATTACACCTCAATGAAGCAAGATTAAATAGGACTCCTATCAAAATCTCCTCCCAATTTTTTTTATCTTTTCCAGACGTTACTTTATATACAGTGTAACAGAAGATGACTGTTTCAGAAGGTAAAAGCTTCAAAATAAAGCTCAACAGATTGATTTAAATATTTTCTCTACAGCAAAACACATTTGCAGGGAAGATGCAGTGAGCTACACTTTCATGATTAGATAAAAGACTTTGACCTTTACCTTTCCCTAGAAATGTTGAAAAGGGAGGCAAAAAGCTATCAGAATTAATTTTCATTACACACATTTGGTGAACCCAGAGAGTATTTAAAGACATTAGTGAGAATGCGCATACACACAAATACATGAAGCTTTGGCTCTTTTACTGAGCCCAAGTTTATGGCCATAAAATGGAGCAAACACTCTCAGTTTCTATATCTCCTCAAAAAACAGACAACACAGCCTTCCGGCATTTTTTTGTCCTAGGCCAACCTATCAACAAAAAAGACATGTGCAAGAACTAAAATTAATAGAAATACTCTGAAATTATTTTGCATGTTTTAAGATTAGTAATCTATTTCTCTAATGAAATTTACCTATTCCCGTTTTATCATTTAATATTCTTTGAAATTAACTATTGTCTTCATATTTCAAAATTCAAGGACATTTTGGGTCCAATGGTTTCTTACCACAGTAAAACAAGTGGTGGTTTCACCTATTAAAAAGGGAATTTTTGCCATGAGACAAACTCCTGTAACTTTGAAAGTTATAGCTTTACCGGTCACTCTGCATCCCTTGGCTGTGTTGCAAGGAAAAAAGTGAACAGGTCTGCATTCAAATCCACTGTCCCAACGGACGCTTTCTGTTTATACAACTCAATGTTAATAATAATTATGTTTAACAATCAATGAGCTTGCAAAATGTTTTTACTGGCAGCTCTCAACAGCTTGTACAATATGAGCCAACTTCAGTACGATGTAGGATATAAAAAACCAGGACTCTGAATCCTCATATGAGCATTTAAACAGTAAACAGTGGAACTGGAAGAGATGAGTGTCAGTAGCACACCACGGAGGGAGCATATGCTGCTTCAACCCAAGACTTCCTGCTATAAGCAAGGTACTGCCTCCTGCAAAGTTCTTAACAACAGCCCGTGTAAATAACAGCAAAAACAGTCCATTTTTTTCTGCTTGCAGTGTTTAAGCAGATAGTTCATTCAACTGTATTTTAAGAATCCTATTTGCACTAAAATGCAACTGGAATGGGATACTAATAAAGCTAGCAGACTTGGTTCATATATTTTTTATTGTAATGGAATTGTTTAATTAATGTGAAATTGTGTATATTCTCTTATCCCCAGTTTGGGACAATCAGAAATTGTGTGTGAAGCTATGCTCAACTATTTTGAAGAATGTCAGAAGCTGACATTCTGGCAGCTACTGTTGATGTCGGGTTGTCTTGTTGTGAAGTGTTGTGTTGCTTGCATTGTTCTGTTCTGATTTGCTTTGTTCAGTCCTCTTTTGTTTTTTTCTCTTTAAAATAAAAAAAATTTAAAGTCTGTTTCTAATGTTAAAAATTTAGTACATAAAATCTAACATTACAACTGACTAAATCCTGATAACACTAAAATCCTAGGCCACTAAACTCAAATTGTAACACAGAACATTATGAAAAGAAAGTGCTGTATTTCTCAGAAAATAAGTTAATCAAGTTATAAACATTGTTCAAAAAAAGTTTTTAATTTTCATAATTTGAATGCCTGAACAGTTCTGGTATTTAAAATTTTAAAATGAATTTTATTTCAAAATATATTTAATACTTCCATTTCCTATATTATTTGAGACAGTGGTAACGAAAGTTAGGAGGATAAATTGGTTAAGATTGAATTTTTTCTCCTACACTTTCAAAAATTTTTATTTCTTTTCCTTTTAGAAGGAGAAAACTAAAACTATCATGAGAAATGCATAAGGAGAATAGCCAAGATGGTTCTCTCTAGAGATAGAACTTTGTGGCTCCTTCTGGATATTTCAGCACTCATGAAATAAACTATAGGTCAGTCTTTAAAAGACAATGACCATGAAGGTAATTAATATTATTCTAAAGGAATTTGGTACTAACTACACATTAATTTAAATGCATTTGATGAGCTAGTCAGGTCTTTAGACAAAATAAGAGTTTTGCTGTTGTAAAGTAAGTAGAATTCTACCCCTTCATAACTGTCTCTAGAACCAAATTTACTAGCAAGGAGGCAAAAACTCGTCATAAAATTCTTAGATCCCTTTTGACAGAACATGAGAGCAGGACTGGAAAAGTGACTTGAAAATGCCTGGAAGCTCCCATGAAAGAATTTCCTCCACTACCTACACCCTGACCATTTCTGGCTCTGGCACTCTAAGTCACTGTAATGTATTTGATCTTACCAGGTGCTGCATAGTCAAAAAGAAAAGACTGTTCCCAAATTCACTGTCATTCTAGAATACAGATAATGTCACAGAACTCCAAAAAGCTGTACATCCCTTTTTTAAACAGTTTAAATAGCACATCAACTATTGATAAATATTTTCAGTTCAAATTGACAACAGAAGTCACAAAAATCTCAATTGAAAATAGAAATACTGAAAATTTATTTTGTGATTTGATATATTATAGAAGAACTGCATATGTATATGTGTATGCGTGTTTATATACACATACATATGCAGCATGATAAAAAATACAGTGTTTAAATTTTTAAAATTACAGTAAAACACACATTGCAGTTAATCCCTCTCAAAATACCTTTCTTATGTAAAACCCCTCATATAAGTGATCATTACTCAGTGTTCCATAGAACTCTATAGATCTTACATTAGCCCAGGAAATACGTGTCAGTGACAGGATTTAGTTAACTCTTTATCAAATAGACTTAGCCTTATTTTTCATATAAACGTGTATACACTACATTTTCCTGTTTCCCATGTAATCACAGATAGCCTTGTAACTGAATTGTGGCCAAACATACATGCATAAAAATGATGCATGATGGGAATGTACAGGATCATTTAAAAAATATTCCAGCCAGGTGTGGCGGCACATGCCTATAAGCCCACCACTTTGGTGGGTGATGCAGGAGGGTACCAAGTTCAATCCCAGCCTGGGTGAATTAGTGAGATTCTGTCTCAAAAAAAAAAATTTTTTTAAACCTTGGAATGTAGAGATGTAGCTCACTGAGTAAGCCTTGACTTCAATACTCAGTACCAGAAAAAAAAATTAACGGGACTTTTGAAGCCATGCATTCAGGATCCAAACACACACACAGCTCACATGACATGGAACACAGGACCTCATGTTCCACCACAGACTGGACTTGCCATGAGTGAAAGTTAGCTGCTCTAAGGTAAACTACTGTACTGTGGAAGTTTATCACAGCAACTAGTGTCTTCCATCCCCATATTCCCTGTAAAAAAATTAGTTCTCCCACTCTAAAAGATTTCTTCCTCTCTTTAAGGAAATTTCAGCATTGGAATTTCTTGATGGACAAGGTAAAATACTGACCATAAGAAACACAGGTTGATAGAACCTGGCTTGTATTATGAAGGAGTAAGCAAGAAAAGGAACAAACAAAAGACTGCATAAACAGATATTTCCTTTACACACACACACACACACACACACACACACACACTCACACACACACACACTGGTAATACATAGTCCCTAGAAGTACATGATCAAGGGGGATAGAAAGCACCATTTATGAAGGTTAATTGTACACAGAAATTCTGCAGGCCATTTACTTATGCATTAGAGCAGCACAAAGAAATTATAAATGAGATAAAAATCCCAGTTACCTAGATTTGATCATATATATTATAAACCTGTATAAAGCTACTACATTGTATTTCATAAATGTATTTATTATATGACAATTAATTTAAAACTAATGAGTGAAATCCATTTGTGTTACCAAATATATTGTTGGACTTAGGGTTAGAATAAAGAAAAAAGGAACAACAAGAGGAAACCATCTTGCACAACACCATTTCTAGTATCTTAGATGACACTTTAGCCTACCAAATAGTAAAAATATTTATATAATGCTTTAGATATTTCAATGACGCTCATGAACCAAATATAACATCATATATAATTTATAAATATTATTAACTTATTCAAAATATAATAATTCACTTATTTATTCAGAAAATGTTTATTGACAACTTGTTAAGTGCTGGGCCTTCCAGGAATACACTATATAAAATCAAAAAAAAGGGTTTCATTCTGAGGGGGCTTATGCTGTGATTGGAGGGTAGGGGAAGGGATATAAAAAAATAAAACAACATAGTAATTTCAGACATGAGAAGTATATGAAGAAAATTTTAAGTTACACAATTAAGTTGAAATGATGGGTACTGGAAGGTCTTCTAAAGGTCAAAATGTCATGTAAAACATGACTTACGAAAACAAGGAATTGTTTGCACTTCATTTACTGCTATATGACAGGAACTTGGAAAATCCCTTGCTTGTATTAGGAATTAGTAAGTAATTAGTGAATGAGAATAGCAAGATCCTAAACAAGAGGTCATCTTGGAATGGTGAAGGAAGAGACAAAAGGCTAAGGTGATCGTGTTGTAACAATTTAGGTAAAAATCTAGGTGCCAAGTTCAGAGTGGAAGTCAGGTGCCCTAACATGCAAGCTTTCATGGGCACTAGAAAATAGGTCTAAAGTTTAAAGTTAAAATAGCTTTCATTTAAGCTTGATAATGTCATTAAAAAATTGTAAACCAGTAAATCTTTCAATCCTTTGCCTGTTTCCTAGAGAGTATACCATGGAGGTAGAGAGCAAAATGGAAGCAAGAGAAGAGTTGATGGAAACTGAGAGGATGGTGGGGATTCTAGAACGGAGAAAACTGAATTAGGGAGGTGATTCCTGACTAGGTAGATGGGGACACAAATCACATGGGATTCATGTGAAGGGAGGGATTCATTTCGCTTGCACTTCACATATCTTAAAAAAGATATGAACACAAAAATTCCATAGGTACGTATCTACCTTATATAATTATTTTTCTCTTTCCTCCAATTTTACAGTAAAAAGTTCTTTCAGTTTTATTCTTAGTCTTGTTACCACTGCTTTCTTATTTTTTGCATTGCTGTTAATGTTCTCAGGGATCTAGTACTCTTCATACAATTCTGAAACAGTCTCTCACTTATTTCTATCCTGAGCTGTCCGTTGTTACAGCCTCTTGATGGTACTACCACCCCCTTATCTCACCCAGTGCACAGCAAACCCTTCATCTCTCTCAAGCCCCATTCCCTTTCCTAAATTAACAGTCTCAAACATCTAAGTCAGAAAATTTAGACTACATATAGTCTGACCTTTCTCTTCATTCTTCATCCCCCTTCATCAAATAACTATCAGATATGCTGCTTCCATTTGGCCAGAATCTCTCTTCACGGCCATCAACACAGCCCTGCCAAGGCCTTGTCCCTTCACCTCTAAGAAAAGCAGGACCTCCTGATGGGTCCGGTGCTCCGCAGTCTGTCTTTTCCATTGCGTTCACCAGGCTGTGTGAAAGCTCCACAATTAAAGTTTGATCAATCACTGTTTAAAAGTATTCGTCAGCCCCTGACCTCTGAACAATCCTGCACACCACAGCTAGAGGGTTTGGATCCTCCGGCATCAGATGCATATCTTCCCACCTCTCCAGTCAGACTCTCTTCCCAGCACGCTGGTCTATACAAGGCATCATCTGGCCACCTGAGACTCCACTGCTAGTTCCCGAGAAGGCTTGCTATGAATGTTCCCATTACTGTGCCTGAATATTACCATCTCCTCAGAAAAGAAACATGCCCAAGTACATCAGGGACAAAAACATTGTAATTATTGCATTCTGTAGACCTGTACTAATAAACACATCTTTAAAAAGCTTGTCCCTACCACGCTTCTGTCTCTGACACAGTTCCATTCACTCTACAATGCACAGCACTAATGCTACTGCCCCCACAAAGCACTCGCACACACTACAGGTCCAAGTCGTCTCTGCCTCCACAACCCCACAGCACTTATCTGTATTCCTAACTCCTGCCCGTGTTGTGGCTCTTCATTTTAATGTTAAAAACTGGGTTATAATAAGCCCACACTCCTTAAAACACTATTCTATATACATTACGCACTAAAATTGCTGGAGAAAAAAATCTTGTAATGTGGAAAATTATAAACTAAATAGATCAATGGCATTAAGATACATACAGGGACATATCAAAGTAACTTAGTAGATTAACACACAGGCAATTTGAAAATAAATAATTAAAGTAATAAAACAATTACCATGGTGAATAATTCCATTTTCTAATAATGCTTGTCCCAAGTGAACACCTTCCTCAGGTCTGTGAATTTCTCCAATTTCCAAAAGCCAGGACACAAATTCACTACAACAGAAAACCAATGAAAATAGTGAATCTTACCTTGCTGCTCTCTCACCTAAGAAGAATATCTGTACTATGTAGTCATGAATGAACTATGAAGCAAGACTCAAAATATAAAGGAATATTTGCAATGTATTACAGTGGGTAATTTCTCACCTGCATTGAGTGCACAGTTGGACTGTATTCTAGAAAACTCATGTTTGTATACTAAAATTTTTAATATACCAAAACATTTAATATGCTACTCAACTTGTTGAGGCCTCTAATAAACAAACAATGAAAACGTCATTGTCACTTTAATTATAAATGTACTCTCCATATAAAGGGAAATGATCATACAGTATCATTTAGAGAACACTAAGTACAAAGAGGTTTTACAAATAAAATATGCTATGCTCATGTTTTAAAAATATAACATTTGAACTTTTATATAATCTGATAAATTTGTCTTAGACTAGTATTCTTTTCTGCATAGAGCCCAGAGAATCAGTGTTATATAAAGCAACAGAAATTAGATTTCCATTTCCTTCAAAACCAAAGATAAGACAAATGTCTTAAGTCAAATAAACAAGGTGCATAACATTCTACAACTGGATTAGTAGCCTAAGAAACATTTTGTCAGGGGTGGTGATACATGCACCTAATCTCAGCATTCTAGAACCTAGGCCAGCATGGGTTGCACAGCAGTTCAAGGCCAGCCTGAACTACTCAGAAAGACTTTCTCTCTCTCTGTCTCTCTCTCTGTCTCTCTTTCTCTCTCTCTCTCACACACACACACAAAACCTTTAAAAGCAGGAAAGGTTGATAAAGAGGTTTTATGCTTTTATTAAATAAGAATCATCCAAAAGAAAGACACATAATAAAGGAAAAGTACAAGAAAAACGAAAGATAAAGTAAACAAAGGGACATGAGAAGTAAAATAAAGTATAATGGTTAAGATCATGTACTTTGCAGTAAGACAACCCAGATTCAAATTCTGTTTCTTCTGCTAAGCTGTGTGACCTCTCTCTCAACCTCAATTTTCCCATCAATAAAATAGAGATACTACCAGTGTAACAGAGCTGTCAAGAGATTAAACGAGGTGATGTATGGTGGGAACTTAACGCAATACCTTCCTTGCTCACAGTGAGCTCTTAATAATTCTCAGCAGTTGACAAGTGGGTTGAGACAGCTGATGTCTAAACCACAGTTTCATGTTCTGATGTTACAAAATTTCTAAAAATGTTAAATGCAAATAAGTACATCTATTTAAATATTACTATAAATTGGGATTTTTTTTAAGTGGGAGAGAGAGAAAGTAGGAAAGGAAGTTAATGAGGGGCTTTACTAGGGGACCTATTAAATAATGGAGATTTCAGAAAGACTGGAAAAGATCTCAAACTTGGGCTCTAATGCTGCACTGGCATGCTGTTAGGGATAAGTCACAGCTAACGCCTCCTAGGCGTGTCTTATGTGCCAGGTGCTCTGGAAAAAGCTTTACAACTACTAGCTAGCAGTGTGATCATATGAGATACTAAGAGGAAAGGGTTAGGAAAATCCCTATTCATACAATTAGGATAAATTCACCCCATGATAACCTGGTAGCTTTGCTCCCCTAGGTATTTGACCCGATGAAAGTAAGATGTCAGCATTGCTACAGTAAAAATGACCCCTGATGGCTACATTACATGCCTGTCGAGTCTTGAGGAAGCCATAGTTTGAAGTGACTCTCTTGCATGTGGCTGTATTCCAGGGGGGATCCCCCGGCAGGTATACCCATGGACTCCTTACAAGCAACACTGTCCTTCTGTTGCACAGAGCACCCACGACAAGTGGATGTCGGTCTGTGTTTTTCTCTGCACAAGAACTATAGCTGGCAGTTTGCCACGAGCTACACTACTGGGCAGCCACGGTGCCCGCTGTGAGGGCCGCTCCCTCAGGAGACAGCTCGAGCTGCCCTGCAGGCAGAGGCTTTTCTGGCCCAAATTTTAGAGTTGGGCTTGGGGGCAAACATGGCCTATGGTCATGCTGCAACTACCCATAGCTACTTAAGAAGGCACCCTGATAGACATTACAAATAAGCACGGCAATCATCTCTCCGTATCTTGACGGAAAACAAAAATTTAGCTTTCCCAAATCACACAAGTTTAACTTTCCCAATGATAGCTAGTGGGAAAACTAAGATTAGATCAGAGACAGTCTGACTAGAAGTCGGGGCATTAACTACAACTCAGCCTACTTTTACAGAACTGACATGGACATTCACTGACTGCATGAACTTATAATACTTCTTGTATCCCTGATCCACACTTCCTGTATCTTTAAAGGAAAGAGGCACTTAACTCCTAAGTACGTATTACAGGACCAGAAGTTATGAACAGAATGAGGTTAACACAGTCTTGCTAGGAAGAGTTACCTGAAGCAGCTACCCTTCCTGGTGGCTCAGCACTACTTAAACCAGATGGGGAGTCCCACTTAGGGCTGTATGCAGAAGCCACATGATCCATACTCCATGGCGTCCTGCCATTCACATGACTCACTTTCTCAGAGTTTTCATCTATACCTCTTCATCTTCAGTCCCACTGTCTACATTCTGAACTATTTGGTAGATTGGACAGTTTGCCTTCAATTTTCCGATAATCTCTAACTTTGTGGATCCTCTGTCAACTCTGACTTTCAAGCCTTGTGTGCATTTCCATGCTAGATACATCATTCTGTCCTCTACAGGTACGGAACGACTTTGCGCCTGACCTCAACTTCTGCTTCACCCTCAGAACAAGACACCTCATTTAAGTCATGGCTAAATGATGGGTGTCGTAAGTTACCTGGTCATGATCCTGCTCTCTGTTCAGTCCCTCATCCTACAAAGATCTGGGAAACGTAAATCATAAATAATTACTCAAAAATGCTTAGGAGGATATTTTTAAAGGAGAAAGAAACAATTAAATAGAGTCAACATGTGAGATAATAAATATCCTACCTTCCAAGGAAGCATTTAGGGAATGTTGTCAGTTTTCTTTTTCTGTCTTTGATTAGATTTCCGTGCTTGCACATCATTTTATAAAGCTTCTCACCCTGTTCAGAGATCATTACCCAGGTGTCTTGCTCCATTCCTAATTTTAAACCTATCAAAAACGAGAGAAAGGGTCAGTAATGGAAAGTCTCCTCATTGACGTGCTTATGTTTTAAACAAACATTAACTGCATGTCTACCACATGCTAAAGCTTGTGGATATAGAGCTCTATAAAATTGGACACATATTCAGGAAGTTCATGACATACCAGAGACTTAGCCAAGGCAAGATCCCCAGGGCTCAAAACACTTTGTGTTACTGTGCTCCAAACATACATGGTTTTGCCCATGGAGTAAGAACAGCAGATAAAGTTAGCATAACTGGACATAGCAGTCCTAGAGACAATGCTGCAGACATGGAAGAAACCGTGATATAATAAAGATATATTCAGGGTACCGCTTCTTCCAAAAAGATGTTAAGAAATAATACTCAGAATGGCCATGTTCAAATGCAGAATCATAAATAGCTATTTCTACAGAAAGAGAAAGTATCACAGGACCTTGACTAAAGTCAAGCAATACAGAAGCCTGATTGAGCCCTGGATGTCTTGCACTTTTAACTTAAATGCTAGAGGAACATCTAAATGTTTTAATCCGTAAGAGGGGAAAGGAAGGGTAGTGCAGGAAAGAAAGTTTGGTGCTTTGAAAACTAAGCTCAGAGGCCAGTATGAAGAACAGTAGGAAGGGAAACAGTTTTCACAGGACAGACCATTAGGAAGGACCTGTGGAAACTCAAGCAACTTCAAACTCCTGCAAAAGGAGGCTCTGAGGCAAAGAAGATAAAATTGAGAAGGAGCTAGGAGGTTGTATTGGTAGGACGCAGCTATTGGTTATATTGGCTGTGAAAGAGAGAGAAGAAATCAGGATGCTTCCCAAGGTAGGATGAGAGTAACAGAATGGAGTCCGGACACCTGCTGGGTAAAGCAACCCATCATTCCTGAGAACTCTGAGTAGACTCCAGGGGTCAGTAAAGCATGACTATGAAGCCCAGGAGAGAAGACAGGGCTACACACAAAAACTGAGAATTTGGTAGTGCACAAGTGGACATTAGTGTGATGGACATCGACAACCTAAGCAAGGAAATCAAGTTAGAACCCTGTGCCAAAGCTAAAATCCTGCAACTCTGAGCAATCAACTGCTGCAGAAGAAACCTTTTGATTAGTCTGCCTTCTAAGCTACAAATTTTCCTGCTAAAATTTTATGTTATACGATGCAGGAACCATAACATTTATCAGCAACAATGAATAATCCCACAAGCATATAGCTTGAGTAGGATAAATATCATAAATGATTTACAGCATCTGCTTTTTTCATTGCTATTCTTTCAAATTTTTCTCTCGTGTGGATCACAGTTATTCTGGGAGACAAAATGGTTTGCCTTAATGAAAAATTTAATTCACTTTTTAATTTACTTTGCTACTTGAATTGATTGCTAGACTCAAAAAATCTTAGAGTCAGTTATGCATTCATAATTTTGTTTTAAAAATTTCTATCTGGTTCTTTCCCCAAGATAAATCAAAGGAATAAATATTTGAAACTGCTTGGAAATTCGTATATATATATATATATATATATATATATACTGTAAATATTTTAATGACAATAGATACTTTTATATTCTTCAAGAAAAAGCATCTGAAGATGGAAAAACGTTCTTTGTGTTCTGAAATTGCATTACCAATTAGGTGTTTTACTTCTGAATCTCAGCCAAAATAATCAACAGTGCCATGCTTCCTAATAATTAAAAAATTCACTGGGAAACAAACACAAGCATTCCTATTTCAGAGCCAAAGTACAAAATATGTCATCTGACAGATATTCTTCACACAACTGAATATTGTCAGACCAGACACTTTTGAAAATCTTTTTAAAAGCATGTAGCAAATTTTATCTTGGACCCCTCCTACGGAATATATATAATATATATAATATATATAATATATATTATATATATAATATATATTATATATATATTATATATATTATATATTATATATATAATATATAATATATATATTATATATATTATATATATTATATATATTATATATATTATATATATTATATATATTATATATATTATATATATTATATATATTATATATATTATATATATAATATATATTATATATATTATATATATTATATATAATATATATAATATATATATTATATATATTAGGAAATTAACATATTTGGTCCACAAATTGTCAGAGTATTTTTAAATGTATAGAGAATAATTGTTGGAGGTCTTATGATACTGTAATATATTATTGAAGTTTGTTTCTTAAGGCAAGACTTTGTGACACTGCTTTAGAGATGATAAGAATAATATGCAAAGAAAATCTTACAAACTTTAAAGCAAGTAAAAAGAAGACATTGCCAAGCATATTATAATTATGTTGCCAACTATACAAAATTTACGCAGCCTCTTTAGTATGATGCTTACATCATATAGTAGATTGAAGTGAACACCACCCACCAATCCAGTTTCTCATAACTCCATCATCTGATCATGCGCTGAGTTAGAAATTCCACAAAGATTAACAGTGTCGAATTCAAGCACTCACCTTTTCGTCGTTCTCTTTCTTTCAAAATTGCTTCAAACCATTCGTGCTTTTCTTCCGGTGTCTTTGCCATGCACACAAACCATTTATTTTTTGCTGTATTATGTATCTTCCACCCATTAACAACAATATGTCCACTGCTATGGAAGTCCGCTGAGTAAAAGCCAAGGAACAAAATGTAATATAATATCAACATGATTATTTAATCCATAAAGTCCCCAAATCACTGAAAATTTCTTTTGTATAAGAAATATAAAAGTTGAAAAATTAAGGAACTTTTATATATTGAATGCAGCTAATGTTCTATAATGGAACATTTCTAACACACATTAATACTATACAAGAAAATAAAAGTAATTAGTACAAAGTAATTAATACTTATTTACTCTATGTCCAAAAATATCATACAACTTTCCATAGCAAAACAGAATAACATTTTAGGAATTTTCCTTTCAATCACACATTCACAATATCAAATTTATTTTGCTATTCTAACATTCCCTGTAAATAATATTCCAGGTTTCAGAGACAGCCTTTGCCACACAGAACATTTCTCTAATCTTTAGTAATTAACACACTAAAAATAAAAACAAGTCAATGGAACACACTACACATAGTTACCTAAGCTGCAATGAATGGAAACATACAGATGGCAAGCCATTATCAAGGCCCATGGTTAAAGCACACACTCCAAAATTCATTGATAGTGTTTTGGTTCTACACTGCAACTAACCTTGAAGAGACTTGTCAGACTTTGATGCAGTATCAGAGAAAAAAGTCCATTATCTGAAAAGGCATTAAAATATTCCCTTCTGTTCCTACTGCATACTCTTGAGGTCAGACTTTCTTTATGTATTTCAACCCAGACATATAATGACAGATCTAGAAGAAGTAGATTTGAGAATCCAGTTGTCTTCTATTAAGTTACATACAGAAAAGACCTACCAACATCTAAGACATTGTTTCTTTTGTTACTATATTTTGTTTTAGAAAGAAGTTAATTTCCATGAAAATATATTTGTTATCAAAATCCTGTCATTCCATATAATTTACATAAGCAAAAACGCAAAAAAATATTTTCTTGGAGAGGTGACATTTAATTGTCTTACTCAATTCCTCGCCATAACTTTTGCATTGGATTTGCAAATGCCATCAGCAAATACTTCACAGCTGTCTGCCTAACAGCAGGTAGAAAAAAATGACATAACTTGTAAGCAACCTTTACTGGCAGGACATTTTGTGCCAGCCAAAGATTCCAAGATAGAAAAAAAGGATGACAGAGGTCAAGATCAGCACCCAATTACAGTGATAGCTTTCATTTGTCTCCCCTGAAAGTCATTAAACAGCAAAAGACAGTACAACAAGGGAAAGACACAAAAATACTCAAGGTGGTTAGGAGACTTTCTGGAACTTTACCTAATGTGGTGTTTTCTCTCTCAAATGATTTATTATTAAGTTCTGAGTAGACACAGATGACTTGGCAAACATTTTTCCATAATCTGGCTCCCACCGTCTTTCCATTAGTGCCAAAATAACTACATATTAAGTGTTATTAGGCTTTAACCTTCGAAACACATTATCAAATAGCGCTGCATTGCACTGGGGTCTGTAAAACTTCCAGTTCACAATAAAGTCAAAATTATGTTCAATGTTAGTCTAAGACGTTCCCACCACTGTGCTCTGTCCCACTTCCCTGGCTGTCCTGTGACTTCTGGTGCATGCCACAGGCTGAAGGTCTCACCGGGATTCCCACTGTCCTGTTTGCTGCACAGACCTTCTGAAGCCTTTCCGAAGCACTCACGCTATGCATTCAACTTCCTTTGGAAATCGTACAAACTCAGAACCAGACAAGTGAGCGTGCGGTCTTTGCATGTGGCTATCCTTTCAATGTCCAGAAACCAAGACCTTTAGCTGACTGTCAAATCTATCTCAAACAACAGCTAAATGGCAACAGGACCACTTATGTCAAAACAATAACTGAAAGTGAAGAAATAATGTTCCTTTTATAAATTTTGTATAGTGGCTGGTTTCTATCATATCAATTTTTAAAATCAAATGTAACTTTATACATATACATGTATTTTTACATTAGGTCAATACATATGACATGCTTCAAACATGGCAGATACACTTAAAAGTGTAATTGTCAAACATGTTATAAAATAAGCTATTACTTCTCATTTACTTCAAAAGATGTGACATATAAATAGATTCATAATTTAAATTATAGCATATTGTCCAATATATTCAAAATAAGAATTAAACTTATACATAAGGGAAGTCTCACTAAGATCTTTGAAAATTCAATGATCTTTTATGCTTAACAGCTGTGTGTGTATGTGTGTGTGTGTGTGTGTGTGTGTGTGTGTGTGTTGACTGGTTTTGTTTGCTTGGATGCTGGGGACTGGATCTAGAGCCTCATACATACTAAGCATGCATTCTGTCGTTAAGCTACAACCCAGCCCCTCTGTACTTAGTAGAAATTGACAATTTAATAAAGAATAATTTATTAAATGAAAAACATAGAAATTTGTAGCTTTGGTGGATCTAAAATATTAATTTAATAAAAAGTTTCTAAAAATGGAATTAAAATCATCATTTATTAAATGAAGAATATACAAACACAAGAGTCTGTAATATCTTATTTCTCCCCAAACCAGGAAACTCTAAGGGAGAGATCTGAATAAGTCACTAATTACATTAAAACTCCACGGTTCGCAAATTGCTTACTTTTAATTCAACAGTTTTATTTAATGAGACTGGATTTTCACAAGACTGATACATTATAATTTCAGTGAATATACTGGTAACTATTCAATAATTTTTGTATTGTAATAAGATAGATTATACCAAAGTATTGTATGTACAGGCTAAGAAACAGAAGAAACTGCTAAAATGTTTACTCAAAATATCAAGTATCTGATGTCAAAATAATATATTCAGTCCTCATTCTGGTGACCAATAATGTGAATGTATAAGTTTCTATAAGAACATTTTAAAATTACAAATTGCTCACATAAATATTTGATCCTAAGAAAAGTATATTTTATTAGTAAATCTTTTGAGTTTTCAAATAATAGAAATAATAGAAGAAAACATTTTGCCATCCAAATAGTGTACGATATAATTCGTGGAAAGCAAAAAACGAGGGGATCTAACTTCCTTTTAAACCTCTAGAAATAGCACTTCTTGTAGTCCTTTTGAATGTTCAAATAAATTTCCTTAAATTAATAACATATTCAAAACTTCATTGTATCAGAACAGATTATATTCTTTCTACTCTCAACATTGTGAAAATATTGTTAATTTTTAATTAAGAATGTGTTCAACTGATGTCATGTAATAATATGGTATTCCAAGTATGCACCATGAAAATTACCATGGAAATTAAATCTAGGAAGTTCAATAGCATTCTTCCTATTGATTTAAGTTTGATTTTTAAAATAACATCATGATCAAACTGATGTTCCCAGAAAAAAATCTTCAAAGAGGAAAAAATGGGGGAAGGGAAATCTGGCTACAAAGTCAATGGTTAGCATCTTCTTTCAACACAGCAAATATAATATATTTTTGCACTTCTGCATCCCACATCACCCTTAATTACATTTTTTCCCTAGGATAATCTATAACTACAGCATAATACAACTCAGAAAGCATTACAAGTGAAATTACACTTATATTAATTTCTCAAAAGATCTGAACTTATTTACGTCAGCTGAAAAGTCTGATCTCAAATGTAATTATTTCTTCTGCAAACTGTGATCTAATTCAATGTAATTAGTTGTCTAATAAAGCTGTCCCTTAGAAAAGAAATAGCATTTTACTTATGTCCATAGTATATAGAAACTCAGTATTTCCATAATTCAAATAAAACAAAATTTTTCCATTCAATTTTCCAACAAAATTCTAAGTACACTTAAAAATATATATCTCAACTCATTCATTTTTACCGTTTTTATCTAAATATGGTATTTTTTGTCATGCATTTTGAGAACAGCAGCTAAGCCTGACAGTGTTTGCCCATCCCTCATTCAACTTAACTATGGTCCAGCTAAAAGAGTACTTGGTAGGCAGACACTGATTAGCTCCGGTGAGCTCTACTACACCAGCGCAGAGTCTAAAGTAAGCAGATTTAAAATCTGAGCTCTTAAAAACACAAACAAGCTCCCACGATGGAAATGACCAAGGAAACACAAAAGGGACAGCAGTCAGACTGGCTTTCTGATGAAATAAACAACCACAATCATTCCTGACACATATTCTTTACTGCTTTTAATTTGCTTCCTATGGATTTAAAACCTATATGAAGCTTCTGTTCTATTTCTCAAGGCATGAACATGGAGCCTAACAAACGGAACATTAGCGCCAGCTCTGTTAAACAACTGGGTAAATTTCAACGAGTCAGTACTGCAATCTGGCCTCATTACTATCAGCTGAAATGTTAAAGGAGTCTATTATTTGATCTTCAAGATCCTATTCATCTTCAGAAATTCTATTTTTTAATTTTCAAGCCTGGCAGAAAATGTAACTTTCCTCCAGAAGCCCATGAGAAAACAAGTTTCCTTGTAGCTAGAAAGCCTGATGAAGGTATCCAGTTGCTGTCTGAGAAGTCTTGGAGTGACCTTGTAGCAACTATTTGCGACCACCTTGTTCAGCATGCCCTTGGGTACGTTCAAAGAAGACAATGGACTTTCCTAGCTAACTATATAATGTCTAATAACTCTTCATCTTATTCCAATGAAAGTTGAGTCTTGCAAATTTTCATAAAGAGTCTCCATCAGATAACTAATTTATGATGAGTAGATAACTTACAGTGTCCTGTCTTCCCCCTGACTCATACACGCAAGAGTGTTATATGCTCCTCCCTCCAAGATTTGAGGCCCTTATTGCTGGAATATACCAGCACCAACAGAACTTTCTCATGGGACTAAATCCAATACCATTTATGAAAACTCTGTCAAGTCACGCCCCTTTGTATCTCACTCTATCCCCACCTACACATGCCTCCAAAGTCTATAGGGTCTTATAGTTCTTTACCTAGTGACCCAATTTCCCAGAGGCAGAGAATCACAATAATCACTTCAATCAATACCATGGATGGTACCAATGGTGGAAATCACATCATCTGGAGAACGAGTCAGAAAGTGGGAAACAAAGGGAAGATGATCAATCCCTCAGGAAGTAACACCCAGCATTCTAAGCTAACAAAAGACACAAAGGAAAAAAATAATGAAAGTTATTAAGCAAAAGGAGAGTGGTTTCCTTGGGAAAGACAGGGTCAGCACAGACCAGGGTGGGGGATTGAGTGTCCATCTGTTCAAGTGTAGAGCGAGCTTCTGGGCATCCTTTTGAATGTTCAGATAACTGAGGGCAGTTCCTAACATTTTTGGACATAATATTCCTAAATATCATTATGTAGTATTCTTAGCATAAAATGACATTATCCACTTACAAAGAAAAATTATGTACATCCTGCGATAGAAGAACAGCCTGCAGGGTCTACATGTTGGCGTGAGAGTATTTGCCACTATGTTAAGAGTTTGTCACACAGAAGGAGATTGAAAATATGACAGCTACCTGCATCAGCTTTTTAGTTCCAGGCCTCCTCTCTGCCAGCACTAGCCAGTGTGCGACTGATCCGCACAGTTATGGAGACCATGACTCCACACAGTGTGGAGGCTCCACCCTGAGCGTCCAGCCGCAGGCACCCACATTCGAGTTTTGTTCATTGTATTCCATTTTCCCTGAGCTGCTGCAATCACAGTTCACTATTCTATAAATATGTGACTATCTGTTATGACGGTAACAGTAGACTAGGGCAATGGCATATACACAAGGACTTGAAAACCTGCGCCCTTGACAGATAATAAAGATTCTTCTTCCTTGTGAGATTCCAGAATGACAATGAACGTGTGTGGGAAGTGGGGAGTCTATCTGTACCATGACCTCACGTGTACACTGAATACTATAAACACATGTATCTACATGAAATAGAAGTCATTTAGAAAACATGTAGTTTATTTCATCTTATCATTTTCCCAGTATACCTCTGAAACTACAGTTACTGTCACTAGAGAAAACAGAATTGTGACTCAATTTACTAAGTACTCAGTTTATAGATTTCTTTCTTTCTTTCTTTCTTTCTTTCTTTCTTTCTTTCTTTCTTTCTTCTTTTTCTGAACTCACAACCTTGCACTTGCCAGGTAAGCACTTGCAACTCTGCGCTAAATCCCTGGCCCTACTGCTTTTTTCAAATAGAAAACAAAAATTTTTTTAACTTCATTTTACTTAATAGCATAACATGAAATGTGTATCTAATATAATGATAATATGTGTATCTAATCATAATTTCATGAACTTATCTGTAAAAAAGTCCATACCATACCTTCAAATTTACAAGACAAAAACTAACTCCCTTTGCATAACAAGGGACAGTACTTAAAATGAGCACTTAAAATTGAGCAAATCATCTCTACCCACAACCTTTCTCTACAAGAAAACTGATGATCTATTCATACTAGTTCAAACTAAATACATAAAAAAGACGGTTGGTAATATTCTACAGTAAATGTACTATTGGAATAAAACTATATATCATACGTGTAAGTTATGTGTGAATATATATTAAAGAGAATTAGTGCCTTCATTGGATATTTTCTGTGCACATAATATGTGTATCAGAAATACACATTCTCAGACAAAACAACACTCAGCTATTTTCCAGCACTTTTTAGTTTCATAGTAGTGTGCATCAAACATAATTTTCCATTTTCACAACAGTCTTGTACTCCTTCATCTAACATGTCTCCTCTTTCTACCTGACTGCTTGCTCCATCTAACAAAAACATTTCTAAGATATAAAGCAGGGAAGAATAAATTATGAAAGTAGAATTTGACCTTATGTGGGTGGAAGCCAGCAGCATCCATTTCAAACCCACTCGTCACTCACCGGTGCCATCGTCCACATTCTCCACTTCCATCACTTCCGTATTTATACGGCCACGAAAAAGGTACCGATGTCCATCTGCGGAACCTTTGCTATTCTTCAACCGTCTCAAAGTGAATAAAATCACAAAGACATTGTTACAAAAGTCAATGCAAATCAGTGTTAGAGTACCATATTTTATACTGCACGCAGCGGCATACACCTATAACTCCAGTTACTGCAGAAACTAAGGCAGGTGATCACAAGTTCAAGGCTAATTTGGAAAATTTAGCAAGACCTTGTCTCAAAATTAAAATACATTAAAGACCAGGGGATGCAGGCAAGTTGTAGAATGCTCATGGGCTCAATCCCCAGTACCAAAAACAAAACAAAAAAAAATGAAAAAAATTACGAAATTCTATTAACAGAAAAAGATACCAATCAACATTATCAAAAATTTTTTGGTACTTGGTGATTTTATTTGTATCACCCACATTCACAGCAGCACTGTTTGTTTTACAAGATGGAGATGACTATAGGGTTTTTTTAAATAAATCGAAGCTTTTTGTATATAGGTGAAAGAGTATGCATTTCGCTCAGCATAGGCCACCAGCATCTTTCAATCAGTCAGACACTGAAGGTTGGTTATTTTAATGTCAAATTTGAGTTTTCCACCTTCATTTCTCATTTTTCACTACCAGATAACTCCTTTTTTCGAGGGCTGGTTGGTAAATAAATTCAGCTGGTTTTTCTGATCCTTTTTCAAAAAGATTGGCTGTGAATTGAGCCATATCTAGCTGTAAAATATTTTTCTATATTGGTTTTATGGTATGACTATAATCATTGAACAAGTCTTATATGTATAATCCTTCCTAAAAGTCTTACTTATTTTTTAAATGATCCAAAACATTTTCAAACTAGTGTATATCTATTGTCAGCCTTTAATCTCTGAGAGTGTAACACGAAGTAAAGATGTCAGGTTTACCGATGATATTTGTAACAATGAATTAAGTAGTGATGTATTAGAAGAATTAATGCTTCGAGAAGAAGTTTTCTTTAAAAACGTTTTATTAACTAAACAGGTAAGAGTCTCAGAAATAATTCAAGAGATTTCTATTGACCTAACTATTTCTATTCACTGACAAAAATCTACCTAATAATTTAAGATACGGAAATAATGATTAATTTATTGTGCTATACAGATACATCTAGCACAAGGTGAACCTGCCCACTACCTGCAATTCCCCTCTCATCCCTGCCTCTGCAGGTAGCCAGCCATCCTTAAGCAAACCTAAAATAAAGGGTAGACTTGGAAGATGTCTCAAGTTGCTGCTAACCTTCAGGCTTCCTTGGAGAAGACTGTGTATTCCTGGATTGACTGTCCTATATTCTTATCAGAACTGAGTACTATAGCCCTTTGTCACTAACAAGAAAAACTAACTAACTTGATTAATTATTTTGACTAGAGAGTCTCTCAGTGTCAAACTTTCACTACCCTGAATTTGCCATGTTTATTTTTAGAGCAATGTCTAAATCTCTTTTGTTAATAAGCCTAAATACAAGCTGCAAACCAGGAATTCAGGCCAAGGAGTTATGAAAATTGGCATCATGGGAGGACATATATATATGTATTTAACCTACATTACTCATTCATTCAGTGTATTTTTAAATGACAAGATTTTAATTTTGTAAAACCTTCCTAATTTGTGAGGTGTGATTAAAAATAGGGTGAATGTTTAGTTGTTTTTATTACAGTAAAAGACACTTCACCATTAACCTGCCTCAAAATACTCTCCCTCATTTATTCCACATTTACTCCATCATTCCTGTCACTTTCTGAAGCAGTGCTGGGAGCTCTCTTTTGAGGAAGTTATGGTTTGTATCTAAAATGCCCCTATCAGCCTCGTGTGCTCATAGGTGAGATTTTGGGAAGGTACGGAATTATGGAGGCTTACAGCCGAGTGAACTTTAGGAGGCGGGATCCAGCTGAAAGAGGTAAGTCACAGGAGACATGGCCTGAAACTATCTCTTCTTTGCTCTTCCCTTAATCTTCCCCTTCTGTCCATCCGTGTCTCTCTCTCTCTGTCTCTCCACTGCGACACCACCCTGCTTCGAAACCAGAGATCTATGGACTAAAACTCCTGCAAACTGTGCACCAGAATACACCTTTCCTTCCCTAAAGTGTGGGTTTCAAATATTATTTGCAAGTCCTGTGTCTAAGACAGTGAATGTCTTTAGTTGTGCTGTGAAGGCTCCCTCAGGGTCCTACATTTATTCACAATGCTTCCTTTTATGGTCATTTTGTCTCTGAGGAAGAACAGGAGTTGCATGGTGCTAGATCTGGTGAATAAGTGGAAACAGACACACTATGATGTTTTGTACAGCCTGAATTTCCGTTCGATGGGCCTGGCAGCAGCATTCACTGTATTTGCATTTTTTAAAAATCACACCTGGGAAAGACATGGAATGAGACTTCCATAACTGCTTCATAAGTGGCAAGAAAATGGGATAAGTGTGTTCACAGTAAAGGGGAATATTTAAAGGAGGATTAATTGAAATGTATTTTTTATTTTAATAAATTTTTTAAATGTAAACATTCACCTAATATTTTGATATATATCATATTTAACAATTATAATCATGGGACCATGTCAAATGGTCCCATGCAAATAATTCTCTAGTCTACTAGATAGAAAATAGTACAACATCATGGTATGTTAAAAAAAGAATTTCTTATAAATAAGTACATTATTTTTAAAACCAATCATATTTAAAAGATCCAATATCCTTGATAACAGTTTTAGTCATAGTCAAAATAATCACAGATAAGAATCCATTTCTGAGTCCTATTTTCCAAAGTACTAATTTTCTTCCCATTCAACACTCTGAACTCTGTACAAACTTTGAGTATTTCTCCTGTAATATTTGACTTGAAGCTATAAATATTCAATAGAAATTTAATAAGGGCTTGATATTTTTCATTCCTTAAGAAAACTTAAAATTCTATAGTTCAAAAATATTTTTCTCTATACAACAACACTGCATATTTTCATATTTTCATTCTGTAAGTTTTCTTCTAATTTTGTGTTTTAGAGTTATCAAGATACATTTGCAATAGTAGAAAACTGGAAACAACCCTAGAATTCATTATTAAAAAAGGGAATAATTAAATTGTGATTAATTTTTATATCAAGCCAAAAGGATGTTATACATCACTTAAATGAATAAATTATTCTTACATACAAATTGATATTATTTTAGTAACTACTGAATATAAAATATACATTGTAAAAATTAAATATGCTAAGTAACTACCTCATATAGTATATAAACAAGCCAAACTAAGTAATATCATATCAATATGTCAAATACTATTTCATAAATTTTTTCTTAACCTATGTCTCCTAAGGTTAATACCACAGAAAGATCCAAAGGTATGATGCCTAATCTAGCATGCTTCTCTTTTTAAAAAATGTAACTCTAGAAACAGAAGAAATGCACAGGTGTCTGATTGCTGTATTACAATATTTTGGGAATTTGGAAGAGAATCCATTTACTCATACTTTCTGAAGCATCTCCAGAACCTTAAAAGTTTGTCTTAAGGTGCAGTTCCTGGAGGAGATAACTTATGCTAAATGAGGGGGGAAAGATGGTTAATTCACAGGGCTTCAGCAATACTACAAAGGGATGAATATATCAAACTATACAGTTACTTCCATTTCTAACCATTAGGCATTTGGTCCATACTATAGATTTATCAAGGATTATTTCTTAAACTGTAAGAACTTGTTTTTATGAAGCTTTTCCTATTGCTTAACTTATTTAATAATTACAGTCATCAGATACGGTATCGTAATTTGTACACTGATATTAATTTTGCAAATGCTCTGGACTTGATAATTCTACCAAAATATATTGATTCACATTACAATTTAAAATGGGTTAAACACAAGAAAAATTAATGGCTTCTTCTAAATCTTCCTAAATCCTATTTCTATTAACCCCAATTTTTCTATAAAACACAAAAAATCTAGAAGACCATGGTAAAATAAATAAACAGGTTCATTTTCACATCTGGTAAAAGAGAATTTTTAGCTGAGCACAATGTGAGCCTTGAATCTCAGCTACACAGAAGGTTAAGGCAGGAAGATCACGTGAGCCCAGGATTCAAAACCAACCTAGGCAACATAGTGAGACTCTAGCTCAGAAAAAAATGTTTTTAAATCTCATTAACACAGAGATGAAAATTAGTCATGAGGTGTGATAAAAAATATGATGAATATTAAAATTTTTAAATGTATTACTAAAAAAGATACATGGCCATTAATCCTCCCAAAATACATCTTCTCCCTTTGAACACTCTTATCCTATCATTCCTGTCCCTTTATGAAGCAGTTCTAGAAATTCTTTCATATCTTTATTGAGCTGTCTTGGCTGCCTTGATATCTTGAATTGATTCAAAACATCTTCCTTTCAATGTCATTTTGACTTTGGAGAAGAGCCCAAATCCCACAGTTCAAGATCCACTGAGTATGGTGCAGAAGTACTCACTGTATGGTTTTATTTGACACAGATTGCCATAAATATTGGAGCCACATAGGATGACCAACAATTACACTGAATGTTTAAATCTTAAAATTTTACTACAGTAAAAGATACACTGTCATTAATCCCCATCAAAATATAGTTCCTTTCTTGGAAACACTTATCCTATCACTTTTAGCACTATGTCTTTTACTTTAATAAAGATTTGTTTTTGGAAAATTGACATTCACTGTATTTTTTGATCATCCCTTACATCTTTTGGATCTGATCCTAACTTGTTCCTTTTCATGAAGGTTTATACTATAGTCCCATGTTTTCTCACTTTGTGTTATTGCATTTTTTTAATTAATATCTCTTTCCAGAAAATTCTAACACTGCATCCACATGGATGAATTATTATGTATCATCAATATAGCTGCCAAATTTTCACAAACTTGCTCTGGGCATCTTGCTGACTTAGAAAAACTCATTTCAGTGCATAAAAAATTATGTTCCTCCAATCTGCCTAATAAATCAGTTTTGAGTCTCTCATTCTCAATCTACCAGAAAATGCTTGGATATACTTTCTTGGCTTCTGAATTTAGCACACAATCACTCAAACCATACACTTTCAACCACATGCCTCCCTGTCAATGAACTGAAGTCTACTGGTACCATCTCACTAAAACAGACATGCCAGGCTACAGTTAATGTCTTAGGAAGTAGTCAAATAAATTAGATATTGCTAACAAAAGAAGCAGCCCCTTAAAGAGGAGAAAAAATGACTTGAACTAGGAAACACAGCAGTTTGACATGAGCAGTTTAGGTGAGTACAGTGAATGAAAGATACACCGAAGGTTGCTGAGAAGAAAATAAATTTAGGAAGTAATAAAATGATGACACAAAGCTCTTTCCAGAAAGTTTCCTATGAAGAAGAGCAGACAGATAGGACAGAATCACATCAGTGACATCTCTTTCTTTAAAACAAAAAGCTTTAGACACTATTTGGAGCCATGATGATAGGGTCAACAGTCAAAAAGAAGCTTAGGTGGAAATTCCATAGAAAGAGGGCCAAAAGGAAGAGGGTGATACACAGAATAGGATGCTCAAAATGGAAACTGCAATTTCATAACTCTGATATTGACAAGGTAATGATACAACCATATGTATAGGATGTCCACCGTCTCTGGATAAATCATGAATAAATCAGGTGAGTTTTGAGCAAGAGTGCAAGAGGAGTAAAGTGGAAAATTAGTGACCTAAGAACTACAACAATCACTGAATTTGTGCACAGCAGGAAGATATTAAATTCTCTGTAAAACGGAGTCAACAGAGAAAGTAGGCGGACAGGAAGACAAATGGCATAAACATATTATGTGCTGGTAGTATGGAGGGGTGAGCAAAAAGTGGCTGGGACACAAGATTAGGGATAAGGAAAGACACTCCAGCCTCTCCTCCAGGACCTGGGGTACAAGAGTCAGGAGCCGACCCCTCTGCTCGAGGAGACTTAGGGAGGCAGCATCATGAGATGACAGTGACACTGCAGTGTGGTCCAACAGGAAGATGAGAAAAGCAGTGGGAACAGGCTAGGACCCAAAACAGGTTACTGACAGATGCTGACTTCTGGCAACAAGAGGAAAATGTGAGAAGCAACATAACATTTCTAAACTGTGACTCCTGAGCTGGGCATGGTGGCTGAGGCAGGGGAGTCTCTGCAAGGTCAAGACCAGCCTGGGTTATAAAGTGAGCTTAAGAACAGCCTGAACTGCATGGCGAGACCCTGTCTCAAAAAGACAAATAAATACATTAATTAATTAAATTTAATTAAATAAACTGTGACTCCTTTTTAAACTTACCTGTGTTTTCTTTTGCAGTACACCAAAAGATTATCAAAAAGAAAAAACACCCGCTCTTGAATGTTTCCAGAAGAAATTTTCAGCAAAACTCCACACATTAGCATCTCAGTGCAGGTATCAGTAATACTGGACCCCTGCGTCAAGGGAACAAAGTGGCGATGTCTGATTACTTGGCTGAAACTTACAAAGGTAATTATTCTTCTTCTTAAAATCATACTTGCTTTTACTAAAAATCAATAAATGTATAGAACAAAATTCAAACAGGACAAGTGGCCATACTGAATATAGATCTCCTGCCATTTCCAGTAACCCAATCAGTCTGGGTCTGCTTTCAAATAGTTTATGTACATATGCTTACATAGTACAGGTTACCTGTGCTATTCAGAACAGAGATAATTCCAAAAGAATTCATGATGTTCATATTCATATTTTCCTTATTTGTTTACCAAAACAAAGGCTAAATAAAGAAATGATAGGCTAAATAAATAAAGAAAGGCTAAATAAATAAAGAAATGATATAAAACTGTCTAAATTTTCGACAGGTATCATGTTATATATTCATTTCTAAGATAAAGAAGAGAAAATAAATACAAACAAAAATTACTTAAAGGGAGCAACTTTCAAAAGAGGATTTTACATGATATGCTGAGTGCCCACCAAGATTCCACGACTGAAGGACAAATCTGGTTCCTAGCCAAGACCTAACTGATAGAGGAACCAAGAGAGAAATAGGCTGGGCCCTTGAAGCAACAGCAGAAACTAGAATGTAAACGTCTATTTTGAATCATTATAAAAATTATGGTCTATTTGTTTGTAAATAATGCACTTATGTGGTTTAAATAAAAGAACTGTCAGTAGAGACATGCAGGTGTTCTCTGCAAGAGAATTTAAACTTAAATGGGCCTGACTGCTTTCATCTTATATATATTTTATTTTCAAAGATTCTCTAAATCCCTAAGATGTCCAGCAGAGGCTCCAACTTGTGATACTCCTGCCTCACAACTGCTGCTCAGTCTCCCAGGGGGTCTGGTTTCATTTAACGTTGAGGCAAATTTCTGATTCTGTTTGAATTGAAGTTTCTGCTTTTATTTTTATGTTAAAAATTCAAGTCAGAAATTTTAAATTTCATATTCTCACAAAAATCACATTGTTTATCTGATCAATTTTAAAAACTTAAACTACAACTCATACCTATGGTAAGAAACTTCCAAAAGTTAGAAAAGATAAAGTTCTACTATCTTACTCTAGTTGTTTATATTATAAACACATTTTAAATTTTAGATGGTTCCCTTTTTTATTTCTTTTTATCCAATGGTAAATATATAAATGGAGATTTGGCAAAAACCTACACAGCAGCTGCATAAATATAATCGGGCTATACAAAAGTCAATTCGAGTTTCCTTTTTACATTTTAGTCTTATTATAATTTTTGCTAACATAAGGATATTGTTCTGTAAAAATAATGATAAATTATTTGTCCCTGGAGTTGAATTTATATCTATGTTTCATCTTTGAAGGTGTGTAAATTTTTAACTTTTTTTGTACTACTATATTTTCATAATTACTGAATATTTATTTAAATATGCATAGTGTTATTTTTACCTGGTCAGTGTTTTTCATCATTTTGAAATCCATTCTAATTTTCAAGTCCAAATATCTATCTTTATTAAATATATTCTTAGTCACTGAAAAATCATTTATAACAAACAACTAATCTAGATAAACACTAAGCATTTATTACATTTCTTTTTTTTATTTTTTTATTTTAAAGAGAATAAAACAAAACAAAACAGAACAAAGAAAATCAGAACACAACAATGCAAGCAACACAGGACTTCATAAGACCACGGGACATCAACAGTGGCTACCATAATGTCTCTTGTATTCTTTGAAATAGTTCACCGTATTGTCACACACAATAATATCAAACATAACAAAGTAGTACAAAACCATTCAAAAGAATGAAAGCATTGCAGGACTTCAACATCAGATAACAGGAAATGAACAGTGGCTACTATATTATCTGATTTTCCTCAAGAAAGTTGTCCATACCATCACACATAATAAAATCAAATAAAACACAACAGAATAGAACCATCAAAACAAAAGAACAAAAGCATGATAGGACTGCAAAACAAGATGATAGGAAATCAGCAATGGCTACAATAATGTCTCATTTTCTTCAAAATAGCTGTTCATACCATCACACATAATAAAATCAAATAAAACAATAAAACCAATTAAACAAAAGAATGAAAGCATTATAAGACTTCAAAACAATATAACCAGAAACAAACCATGATTACCATAAAATATCCCATTAAGTTAAAAATAGCTGCCCATACCATCACACAAAATAAAATCTAACAAAACAAGACAGAACAAAGGCAAATAACAAAATTGTGAAAACAATATAAGAGTTCAAGACAAGACAATAAGAAATTAACAGTAGTTACCACCTTTCCCTCCCAGGTGTTTCCTCCCCTATCACTCTTAAAATAACTATTTTGCTTTTGGATCCAACTAACTCCTTCTATTTCTCAGGCTAGGGTTTATGTGTATGAGTTCAAACTGTTTAACCCATGAACATGATCTTCAGTTACATCCATTTACCTACAAGAGCCTCACGATTATTCTACTTTGTAGCTCAGTAGCTTTCCACTACATGAAAATACCATATCTTTATTATCCATTCTATAGGTGATAGGCAAGTTATTCTTACTTTTTTCTGGTCTCCTGTCACACAGAACAATTGTTTTCTCTCCTATGAATTTCCTTTCCAGTTAGATGTGTTTCTTGTATACAGTATATCGATGGATCTTGTTTCTTGATCCACTCTCCCTGTGTTTCTTTTTATTGCTGATCTGAGGTCATTTACATTAATGGTTACAATTGGCATACATTGGTTTATCTCTGCCATGCTAGTCTCCTGTTGTTGGCCCTCCACTTTTCCCATTCATTGAATTGCCTGTCTTGTTTGGCGATCCTCATCTGCTGCTGTTCCCAGAACCATGGTCATTTTTATCTCTCTCTAGAATATCCTTTAGCACTCTCTGTAGGGTTGGTTTGGTAATCATGAATTCCTTCAACTGTTCTTTATCATAGAAGTACCTTATTTTTCCATCAATTTTGGAAGATAGCTTTGCAAGGTAGATCTGGGTTGGAAGTTGTTTTCTTTTAGGATTTGAAACACTTCACTCCGAATTCTTCTTGACTTAATGGTTTTTGTTGATAAATCTGCCATGATTCTGATTGGTTTTCCTTTATAGGTAATCTGTTTCTTTTCTCTAACAGCTTTTAATATTCTATTTTGTGCTGAATTTGTGGGATCTTGATTATCATATGTCTGGGTGTAAATTTACTTTGGTTTTGGTTAGTTGGAGTTTGACATGCCTCACTTATCTGCATGCCAGATCAATTTCCCATATTTGGGAAGTTTTCTGCTATTACTTCTCTAGTCTTTTAATTTCATTTGTGTTGACCTCTACTTCTTCACCAACACCTTTCATTCTTATATTATGCTTCTTTGCATCATCTTGCAGCTGTTGAATTATATCCTGATTCCGTGTTATTTTTAAGAGATCTTTCCTTTCATGATCACTAGTTGCAATCCTATCTTCAAGGTTTGAAAGTCTATCTTCAGTCTCTTTCAAGTGGTTTTGCCAGCTTTCAATTGACTTTTTAATTTTCTAGATCTCTCTTTGAATCTGTTTCATGCATTGCAATTGCTTTCTATATTCATTCAAGGTTTCCATCATTTTCCTATGTTCCTCTTTTTTGTCTATGTCTTCTTTAAATATGCTGAGTAATTCTTTCATTGTGTTTATGATTTCTTCTTGTACCTGAGATATTATTTCTGATTTGACTGCTTTTACAATCTCATGAAGCTGTTTCCTTACTTCAGTTGCTATCCTCACAGAGATTTCAGGTGTGTGACTTCCATTTTCTTGCATGACTGTATCTCCCAGACTTGTTCTGTGTTGGCAGGAGGTCTGAGAAAGAATTTGCTCCTTTATCTTGACATTCTCCTGGGTTCCTCCCAACAAGCTGGTTTTAGGGCCTCAGGCACTTCCCACATTGGCTGCCCCTCTGTGGTGTAGGACAATGGGACAGGCACCTGGGTTCCTCTGATCCCAGATTTACAGGGAGGTAGCAGGGTGTGGGGTAGGCATCTCCAGACCTGTGCAGCCACACAGGGATATGTGGAGGTGGGGCTGCTTCTCTCAGCCTGTGTGTCTACACTGGGACTCCCACGATGCTGGCAGACACACAGGAGTATGTTTGTCTGATTCTCCTGGTGGGTGATAGCTGCCTGAGGGAACCAAAGGCCTCCAATGGTAGCCTACAGATGCACAGGGCTTACCTGGCTATATGTCTCTGCTCCTGCTGGCTGCCTGCAGGAAGGAGCCTTCTGGTGGTGGGGGCTGGCAGGCAGAGGCAGATATGTCTGGTTCTCTCTGCCCACACTGGCTGCCTTCTGGAAGGGGCCGTTTGGTGGTGAGGGCTGGCAGGCAGAGGCAGATCTGCTTGCTCTCTCTGTCCATGCTGGCTGCCCACTAGAAGGAGCCCTCCAGTGACAGCACCCATCAGGTGGAGGCAGATCTGTCTGGCTCTCTGCCCATGCTGGCTGCCCTCAGGAAGGGGCCCTCCAGTGGCAGTGCCCAGCAGGCAGCGGCAGATCTTCTGGTTGTCTCTGCCCACGCTTGCTGTCCACAGGAACCATTTATTACATTTCTACATTTCAGGCAATGTTTTAAATATGCTCTCCCATGATAAATCTGTACCATGTTAGCTTCATCATAATAGAAGCTATTGATTAGTTAGGTGACTGCATTTATAATTAGAATCCATTAAGATCAGAGTCCATCCTGTTCATCTCATCAACTGAATGTTACACATCAACCAGAAAAGCACAAACTGACTGCAGGTAAAAACCCCAATATCGGAAAAGATGAAGGATAACACAAAGCCTTGAAGTTTCCTACTCGCATGCAATACACTGACAAAGATCTAACAAACCGAGACTCATTCATTGTGGAAGAAAGGAAAACTGACAAGAAGAACTTGATGGGCATTTCAAAAGAGAATAGTTTCAATATTGAAATGGTCTCTCGAGAAAACTGATGAATCATTTTAATATTCCTACCAAGAGAAATTACTTTAAAACACCATGAAATCAAACATGAAATGAAAAATATCAGTTTTATAATAACATGTTTTTCATAAAATGTTTATCTTACATCCCCCAAAATAAAGAAAAACAGCATTTGACTTACTCTTTCTGAAGTTCAAATTACTAACTAAAATAACATCAATTCTATCTCATATAAGTCAAATTAATAATATAAACATCCATTTATCAAGATAAAGTCAGTATCAAATTTTCTCTCCTTCTTATGAAATTTTGTTCCTCTAAGTAGATTCACTCTCTGTGCTCTTTTTCCAAAATTGCTAATGTGCTAATAGTGATATCAATTCCATTTCAAGATAGTAAATGAATTTGTATCCAAGTCACCTGATACATATGAAAAAAGATTTAAAAAACTTAAAAACTGTCTTGTCCACAAACTCTGGAAGACTCTAAATCAAGAAATAATACAGCATGACTGGAAATCAAAAGATTATTAGTCACAATCTCAACTACAGACAAAAATACATTCCAGCACCAGAAGTAACTTAAGAATTGTTTTATAGTACAGTATTTCTCCATGTAAATAGATAATCAAGAACTTTCAGGAAGATGGTGGAGCAGTGAGCAGCAATAAATCAACATCTCCAAGATTCTGAATCCAGACACTGGAAAATAACAATTTAAGGAAAAAAAGAAAAAAAGAAGTCAACCTATGGGGCCCAGGATGGATCTAATGGAAAAATTAGAGTCTACAAAGAAACCAAAGAGGCAGAACACAATCCAGAAAAAGGAAGGGGCCATATGAACTTTCTCCCTGACTCCTGGCTCATGGCTTGTGAGAAAGGAAGATCAAAATCTACAAAGGCACAGTGAGAGAAGATAACTTCAGAGGTCTTCAGGAACAAATGCACCAGTGGAATGGACCAGTTGATGTTATAACAGCTGGTGAGTGACTCCAGTCCAAGCACCTGCCATATACAATGGCAAGAGTTCTTGAACATTATTCTAGCAAGGGGCCTTGAGAACCTGGGACTCTGCAGTCCCAGGTTAGCTTCATCTGAGGGATTCCAGTGACTGGAAGGGACACCCACAGGAGAAGTCCATAATCAAGGATCCATGGTCAGGATGGCAAGAGATACCCAGAGTGTTATAATTTAAATAATGCTAGACCACAGCTACAACCAGAGGTCAGGTGTTATAGATTAAAAACTGGTGGTGAACTTAACACCAGTGGAATTAAATCACCATGTGCTGAGTGTAGATGTTCCTCCTGAGGAAAGTTGCTAGCATAAATGGAGACATGGAGAAGGAAAAGGGAGAGCGTTAAGGTATTATGGCATTGAGACACTGAGGCATTGTGAGTTCTCCTATGAGTTGCTGTTTGAGCTGTTGGTTCTCCTGGTCCTTACATCAAGCATTGCTTCCTGACTCTGGAAGGGAAAATGTGTGCTGTTTGGTCTCCAGGAAGAACTCGTCACACTGGCTTCCTGGCATGTGCTCAACTGTGCTTGTTGCTGGAGGAGCTCGGGGCCTCTGTGTCACTGAGGATGGCTGTGGTGCTTTTCAGGACAGCCCTGGTCTTTGTTGCGAGACTGACTTCTCAGCTCTAGCATAGAACCCTCGACCTATCAGCACAGCTCCTTCACCCTGCTGGCACAGACTTCGTAGCTTCCACTGCTGACCTTTGGGCCTTCCCAGAATAAAAACATAAAAGAGACTGGTATGAGACCTTCTTGTGGGCTCTAGACCTCCAGTTGGACTCGTGGGAGGCATTGTCATGAGCTCTGGGTCTTCATCTGGACTCATGTGGGACACTGCTATGGGATTCAAGCCCTTGGCTAAATATTCTATGTCTTTGGTGTTGTGGATAGATTTCCTGCATTTTCTTGTGTTAACTCTGGGTGACTATCACAAGACAATATCATAAACTCTATGTCCTGATTCTAATTGTTCTGTGTACAACCCCTGACTACAACACCAGGTTCAGCCTGAAGTTTCATGACTGAAAGTCCCAGAATGGGCACCCTGCCTTAATTATACTGCTGGCTTCCAGCATAGATCTGGGATCTGACTGCCTCTTCTGTCTACCAGCAAGACAGGAACATATCTTGAATTAAACACTGTCACAAAACTGTAGCCTCTGAAAGGTAAACACAGGCTTGAAATCATAGAGAAATTTCTTTTTTTTTAAGAGAATAAAACTAAACAGAATAAAACAAATCAGAATAGAACAATGCAAGTGATACAAGACTTCAAAACAAAACAACAAGAAGTCAACAATGACTACCATAATGTCTCTCGTTTTTATCAAAATAGCTGTCCATACCATCACACACAATAAAATCAAACAAAACCAAACAGAACAAAATCAATCAAAACAAAAGAATGAAAGCAGTACAGGACTTCAAAACGAGAGAATAGGAAATGAACAATGGCTACCATAATGTCTCTTGTTTCTTCAAAATAGCTGTCCACACCTTCACACATAATAAACAATAGGAAACTTACTGAAATCAATCCAAACAAAAGAATGAAAGCAATATAGGACTTAAAAATAAGATAACAGGACAGGCAACTGAATGAAGGGGAAAGGGGAGGGTCAACAGCAGGAGAGTATCATGTCAGAAATGAAACAATGCATGCCAGTCATAACCATTAATGTAGATGGCCTCAAGTCATCAATAAAAAGACACACAGGGAGAGTGGATCAAGAAAAAAATGTCCATCAATATACTATATACAAGAAACATATTTAACTCAAAAAGAAATTCATGGACTGGAAATCAAAGGAAAGAAAACAATTGTTCTACATGACAGGAAACCAGAAAAAAGCAAGGTTAACTTGCCCATTCACTGCAGAATAGATAAAAAACACACTGTATTTTCATACAAGCTATAAAGTAAGATAGTCTCAAAGCTCTTGTAGGTATATGGATACAACCTGAGATCAGGCTCATGGGTGAAATGGTTTGCACTCCTACCAGTGAACACACAGTTATCTCCCTAGCACAAAAAATGAAGGAGTTAGTGGTATCCAAAATGCACAATTGATATTATTAAAGTAATAGGGGAGGAAACACCTAAAAAGGGAAAGTCATAACCATTGTTAATTTTCTATTATCCTGTTTTGAATTCTTGTATCATTTTCATAATTTTGTTAGGTTTGGTTTTATTCTGTCTTGTTTTGTTAGATTTTACTGTGTCTGGTGGTATGGGCAGCTATTTTGAACATAATGGGATATATTATGGTAACCATATTCCTTATTATCTTGTTTTGAAGTTCTTTATTCTTTTCCTCTTTATTTTTCTTGCTTTTTGGATTTGGTTTTGTTCATCTGGGGTTTGTTGCTTTTTTTGTGTGTGTAAGCATTGTTTTTAGTTTTTAGTTTAGTTCTATTCTTGTCTTTGCTTTCTCCTTTCCTCCCCTCTGGTCTTCTTCACCAGTTTCCTGGGGCTTTGGTAATCTTTCTTTGTTCTTCAGCTTTACTCTAATTGCCTTCTCTTTTTTATCTATTTTGTCATCTCCTTTTTAAATCTTCTCTCTTCAATTATTTTTCCTACATTTACTCTGTATAATTTCATTCTTTTTTCTCCTTTTTTAATCTTCTATTTCTTTTCAGTTGTTTGTCCCATATTTATCCACTTCTACATATATTCTTCTACTCCCCCAATAAGTTCCTCTGTAATACTTCTCTCTCCTCCTCATACCGCAGAGTCTAGTTTCAAAGTTTTCCTTTTGCGCCCCACCATTCCCAATCCTAAATCCTTAATAGATTTTGGCAGATGACTCTATAAAATTACTGTTAAAATCTTTTCTGACATTAGCAGAGATACAGCTGTTGGCATTTAGTACATATTAGCTGTAAGTCAATACATAAGTTTCATAAATGTCTACATTAAAATTGGTGATTTTTCTTTAGACTTACTTAATCCTAAAGTGGTGCATAATTGGTTCTAATATCTAATTTGTCTTGGACAACGTTACTGTAGCTCTTTTGCTTGGTATTAATAAGGTTACATAGTTGTCACTATTTCTCTGTCATTTAATACTCAGATTTGCTTTGTGACATTAAAAACACAAGAGTGAATTCCCAGAGAACTTCGTTGCTGGGCTACCTACACTGACTCCCTTTCTCCCGAAATAAGCAAGGTGGTTGAATCTTGGAACTGTGGCCAAGGATTACAGTTAGCCATGCCCAAAGTACATCACCAAAAAGAAACTAAAGAGCTTTCTGTGCTCAACAGTCACTAGACTATAAGCATCCACAAACTTCAGCATAAAACAAAAGGGACAAACAAAAACAACAGAAACATGGGAAGTAAAGGCAACAAAATCCCTCCTAAAACTCCCATTTTCTAGAAACCAATCCAGAGTCACCAAGGTCAGTATAAGCCACACACCTGAATTACTCAAAAGAATAGCAGAGGAGGGTAATAAACAGCTCACAAAGATACTTAGCAGGATTAGAGAAGATACAACTAACAGATAATGGAAGTAATAACCAAAAAGATCCAGGAGCTCTCAGAAGGCACTGATAAAAACTAGTTGAGCTAAATAAAATGATACAGAAGCCTCTCTCTGTGAGTTGGCACCATTCACAGACTGCGGAGGAAGAGAACCAGGACCTACGGGGCGGAGATCCTTCCGCCCTCAGAAACCATATCATTTTCATTGTTCTTTCTTTTGGGTGGGGTTTATTCTCTTTTGTTTTGTTTATGTTAACTCCGATGGCATAAGCAGCTATTTAAAAGAGCAAGACATGTTATGGAAGCCATTATGTATTTACTACAGGCTTGTTTTGATGTCCTTTATTGCATTCATTGTTTCATTTTTATCGTTTCTATTCTACTCTGTTCTGTTCCATTTTTAATATGTTCAAAGGTGGTATCTGCTGGCATTTTGAAGATAACAAAGGCACTGTGGTAACTATTGTTGATTTCAAAAGGTTTGGAAGTCCTGTATCACTTGTTCTGGTTTATTATGATTGATTTTATTGTTTTATTTTCCTTGGTTTTTTTCCTCTTTAAAATAAAGAAAATAAGCAAAATGACACAAAATATGAATGACCAGTTTACCGAAGAATTACAGTCCATGAAAAAGTTTGAATTAGAAATCCAAGAGGTTAAAAATCACATTGAAAATATGGGCAGCAAGACAGACCAATGTGAGGACAGAATTTTAGAAGATGACAATACCCTCAATGACTACCTACTCAAAGACACCTTAAAAAGAAGATAAAATGTAAAACGAATCCAACAACTAATAGATAATGCAAAGAACAATCTAAGCATAATCAAATACATGAAAAATCAGGACAACACAAATAGCATAAAGAATCTGTTCACAAAAATAATGGCAGAAAATTTCCCAAATATAGGGAAAGAAATAAACATACTAAATGAAGTATATGCAACACCAAATAGCCATCACCAAAAGAGAACCTTTCTTAGACATACTATCCTCAAAATTCCAGAAGTCCATCACAGGGACAAAATCTTAAATACTGTTAGAGAAAGGCAACAAATCATATACAAAACTAAGCTCATTAGAACCACAACAGACATCTCTACACAAACCTTAAAAGCCACTAGGGCTTGGAGTGAAGTGTTTCAAACCCTAAAAGATAGTAGCTTCCAACACTGACTTATGGGTCCTGCAAAACTTCCCTGTAAAACTGATGGACATACGCCAAGTGTAGTGGTGCATGCCATTAATCCCAGCACTCAGGAGACTGAGGCAGGACGATCACTGCAAGTTCAAGACAAGTCCTGGGCTACAAAGTGAGCTCAAGACCAGCCTGAATTTCATAACAAGATGCTGTCTAAAAAAAAAAAATGGAGAAATAAGGTATTTCAACAAGGAGTGCCTCAAGAAATTCATGACCACCAAACCATATTACAAAATATTCTCATGAATCCCCTAGAAAGAGGATGAAGGCAACAAGGACACCAACAATGTCAGTATGTCAAAAAGAATGAATACACCTCGCAGTATGAACAGCTAAGCAAAAGGGGAAAACAATGAAGAAGTTAGCAAGAAAAACACAATGCAATGACAGGAATAAGGCAATATTTCTCAGTACTCTCAATGTGAATGGTCTGTTTCTCAATCAAAAGACACATACTGGCTAAATTTATCAAGAAAGAACACCCATCAGAAATATCTATGTATCTATATCTATATCTATCTATCTATCTATCTATATAATACATTTAGGGCTTGGGATTTAGCTCAGTGGCATAAGTGCCTGTAAGCACCAGGTCATGAGTTTGATCCCTAGTACCAAAAAAAAAAAAAAATTTTAATTCAAAAAGATACAGATTAAAAATGAAAGAATGGAAAATAATATTCGATGCAATGGCAACCCAGCAAAAAGTGGGGGTTTCTATCCTAATTTTGGACAAAGTGAAGTAACAAGGAAGGTTAAGAGCCATACTGGTCAAGGGAATAATTCAACAGGAAGAGTTAACAATTACAAATTTATATGCACCAAACTGGTACACCCAACTTTATAAAACAAACAGTAATAGACACGACAAATCAGATAAATACCAACACAACTACTATAATGGGGAACCTCAATACCCCACTGTCACAAATGGACAGATCAACTCAATAAAATCAACAAAGTACCAGAGTTGAACGAAACCTTGAGCAAAGGAATTTAATAAATATATGCAAAGTGTTCTATTCAACAACTGAATACACATTCTTTCTCAGCAGCGAATGGGACTTTCTCCAAAATCTCCACATACTAGCCAATAAAGCATGCCTAAGGAAATGCAAAACAATCAAAATTATTCCATGCATATTATCAGACCAGTGTGCTAAAACTAGAAATCAATGGCAAACACTACGGACATTAGGCAAATACATGGAAATTACATACCTATTTTGCCTAATCAATGAGTCACACATGAAATTAGAGAAAAAATTAGGTAGTTTCTACTATCAATCAATAAATGTCAACACAACACACTAAAACCTATGGGGTGCAAAGAAACCAGTCCTAAGAGAAAAATCCATAGCAGTGAATTCCCATATTACAAAAACAGAAGGAGCTCAAATAAATAATCTAGCATTATACGTCATAGCCCTAGACAAGCAAGAACAATTCAAACTCAAAGCTAATGTGATGAAGGAAATTAAAAAGTTCAGGGCTGAAATTAATAAAATTGAGACTAAAAAAATGCAAAGAATCAATGAATCAGAGTTGATTCTTTAAAAGATTAAACAAGATGGACAAACCCTTAGCCAATACTATCAAAGCAGGGAAAGGAAAGACCCAAATCCATGGAATTAGAAATTAAAAAGGTGAAATCGCAACATATTCTGCTGAAATCCAGAAGATGATCAGTAACTACTTTGAAAACCTGTACTCTAATAAAGTGGAAAATTCAGAGGAAATGCATAAATTTCTAGTTTTGTATGAACTACTATAACAATCAACAAGATGTAAAATTCCTAAATAAGCCAATATTACTCAGTGAAACTGACAAAGTAATAAAGAAACTACCAACTCAGAAAAGTTCATGTTCTGAAAAATTCGCTGCCACGTTCTACAAGAATTTTAGAGACCTAACACCAGTAGTCCTCAAATTCATTAATAAAATTGAAAGGGAAACAATACTCCCAACAACTCTCCTAAAAGCAAGTATTACCCTGATTCCAAAACCAGAATAGGACCCCATCAATACAAGAGAACTACAGAACAATCTCTTCAATGAACACAGATGCAAAAATCCCCAGAAATACCCTGGGAAACACAATGTAGCAAGTCATCAAAAAGAGCATAAATCATGACCAAGTAGAATTCATTCTAGGGATGCAGGGATGGTTCAACATTTTACACAGATCAGAAAATGTATTATATGACATAAACAGAAGCAAAGACAAAAATTGCAAGATATTCTCAATAGACACAGAAAAATGTTTTGACAAAATCCAAGACCCATTCATGATAAAAACTGAAGAAAATACAGATGGTCTTTATCTCAACCTGATAAATTTCATCTAAGGTAAAGCAACAGCCAACAGTAGAAAGAAGCTGAAAGCTGTCTCTCTAAAATCAGGAACAAGACAAGGATGTTCACTAATATTACTTCTATTCAATATAGTAACCAGAATGTTACCTAGAACAATAAGACAAGGGGGAGAAACAAAAAGGGTATGGATAGGGAAGGAAGGAGCTAAATTATCATTATTTGCTTATGACATGGCCCTTTACAGAGAAGACCCCAAAAACTCCACCAACACACCCCTAGAACTAATATCCAAATTCAGTAGCATAACAGGATACAAAGTCAACATTCAAACATCAGTAGTATTCCTTACACCAATAACAAACTCACCAAGAGGGAAACTAAGAAAAGACTATTCCTCACAATACCATCAAGAAAAATGAAATAAGACTTAACCTAGTGAAAGAAGTGAAAGACCTCTATAATGAAAACTACAGTACTTTGAAAAAAGAGATTGAGGAGACCACAGAATGGAACTATATGCCCTGCTCGTGGTAGGCAGAATCAATATAGTCAAAATGGCCATATTTACAAAACTTTTATATAGATTTAATGCAACCCCAATCAAAATACCAGTATCACTCCTTACAGCTGTGGAAAAAGCAATCCTAAAGTTTATGTGGAACCAAAAGAGAGCTATAACAAAAGCAATTCTGGGCTCAACAGCACAGTCCCAGACTTTAAATTATATTACAAATCTACAGTGATAAAAAAGAGCATTACATTGTCAAAAAAAAAAAAAAACTCCTGGACCAATAGAATAGAAGAGAAAATACAGAAGCAACTCCAGGGATGTGTAGCTACATCTTCTTTAACAAAGTCATCAAATCCCTTCACTGGAGGAAAGACAGACTCTTTAACAAAGGAACCTAGACTCAAATCTCTTGCCCTGCACTAATATAAAATCAAAATGGGTCAAAGATCTAAATATTAGAACAGGAGCTCTAAATCTGCTGAAAGATAAAACAGACAACACTCTTAAAAGACAAAGGTGTAGGTGAAGATTTTCCAAACCAAACCTAGTTGTATAAAAACTAATACCAAAAATCAACAAATGGGATCACATCAAATTAAAAAGCTCTGCACAGAAAAAAATCACCAATAAAGTGAAGAGACAACCTATAAAATGATTTAAAAATTTAACAGCTGCTCCTCAGACAAAAGATTAATATCTAGAATGCCTTAAATTTGTGTTTTATTTCTGTTTACCTTCTAAAACAATAATTACTGTGAATATCATTTCTTCCAATCTTTAAATCTTAATAATTCTTTCCCTTATCTTTTATTCTGATGTTTCTCACATTTGAAAGACTAGCTCCAAACAGACATTATCCAGGATTTTAAACTGAAGAACTAAACAATATAGTGTTTATTGATATTCCCTTGTCAAAATACTAACGTATGACTCTAAAAGTTGCAGTATTACATACAAATGATCAACCAAGAAGCAAGCTGAAACTCAGGACAGTCCTGCTCTAGTGAGCAAATCGGCAACTCCACTGGTCCGCTTTCCTGTTGCTGACATACACAAGTTTAAGGAGGAAATAGCTTATTTTTCTTAGGGTTTCAAAGGCTTCAGTTTGTGCTTGACTAGCTCTAACACAGGAACATCATGACAGAGAATCTGCTCACTTCATGGCTTCCAGGAAGCAGAGCACAGAGTCAGAGAACCAGGAAGAGATACACCCTTCAAAACCCGGACTCCAGTGACCGGTCTCTAAGGGGCCACAACTCCCAACAGCATGTTTAGCAATGAACACAAGAGATGAATCCACGGATAAAAATAGCACCCACATGACCCAATCACCTCTCCAGGAGTCTCTTAACCCACTCATATTGATAATTAAGATTACCTGGCACAGTAAGTTTGATTAAACAGCTAATAAACATACTGCTCAAACATATTAATCACAGCTATATAATTATCTTGAGTAGAATATCTTATAAAATGTTATGAGTGTTGGACAAGGTAATTAAGATACAATAAATTATAAAAACCATAACTTCAAAAATGAACAACTGAAACAAACTACATACCTTCTATACTATGGTTGCAATATAAATGCTAATAAAAACCTAGTATCTACAATCCGCATACTGTTAAAGGAAATGTAGGAAATCACTAAGGTTTTTCTGAGTGGTATATCACAAGGTAAGGAATATAAACCTTAGAAGTAGACTACCAATTTTCAAATCTAAACTTTTCCACCTACTAATTGTAAGAATTCCAGTAAGTTAAATAGTCTTACCTGAACTTACCAAAGTTCTTAAAGTTTATATAATGGGGATTATACCCTCAGCAAACTGTAAATAGTCACTGCTATAATCTGGATACAGTTCATCTTTACAGGTTCATGTATTGGAGGACTAGTCCTCAATACGGTGGTGGTGAGGTGGTAGAAACCTTGACAGGTGGAGTGTAGTAAAAGGATATGAGGTCATAGGGTCATGGGGTACTGCCTTCACAAGGTATTAACCAAACCTATGGAACTGGATTAGTTCCTGTGAGAATGGCTTGTTACTGGGGGCCCAGAAGTTCTCATGAGTCTCTCTTCCACATAAATGAGCCACATCACTGGTCTATTCCAACTTTGACAATTACACCTCTTCCATTGATTCTGTGAGCCACCCAATTGATTTTTCTTTTAGTTTTCATTCCTTTGAACCATATAACTCGAAGTAATATTACAACCATTGGATGTATGTAATAGAAAAATGAGGAGAAATTCTCAAGGGTAAAATTCAACAGTTGAACTAGTTTTAAGATGCTACCTTAGAGCATCTTGGTTTAAAGCATTTTTACTTACTTAATTTGGCCACTGCATTAATCCATACTATAAATGAAAGAGATGTGACATATTATCCCCAAAGAAAGGGCTGACTAAAAGCCAAGTCTTCTCAAAAGCACTTTTTACTGTGTCATATGATTTGGGAACAATAAATTTCAATTACTAATTTACTTAAATTCAGCATACAAGAATATAAATGATAATCTAGTAGCACAAAATTCTACATAGAGAAATTATCTATGAAAACGTATTGTTTTGGAAAACAACACTTCATTTGATTAATTAGGAAATGATACCCTGGATAATTAAATGATTTATATAACAGAAACTACATCTAAAGTGAAAACAATGCACATTTATAGTATTTCACATCTGGATATCATTCAACTTGGCCAGTTGTGGTGGTGCACACCTACAATCCCAGCACTCTGGGAGTCTCAGGCAGGCGGATCTCAAGTTCCAGCCCCGCCTAGGCAAGTTAAGAACTTTGAAAGACCCTGTATCCAAAAAAAAAAAAAAAAAAAACCCCAAAATTAGAAAAAAGGCATGGGACTTACAGTACCTAGATTCAGAGACACTAAGTTCAATTCTCAGTACAGGAAGTGGCTGAGAAAATATGAGAATCTTAGTTCCTGACGAAAGAGAGTCATTTATGGAGTAGTCCTGAAAGATCTGTAGGAACTCGACAGGACCTGTTTCCAAACATTTGCCCCAGGCTCCTAACCTTGAAAAGTCTTCCAGAATCTCTACCATATATCAACTGTCCTGGTGGCTACATCTGAGCCACTGCCATGTAAACTCTGCCACGTTCCGACCCCCAAAGAGCCGTACCACATACACACAAAGCTGTCTCCTGGCTGAGCGATAATTCCTCTTAGCAATTCAAAAACAGCTCTAAAATCCACTCCCATTCTATCTCGGTAACTGAATTCTTCCTGTCTAATTGTGCACCTACAGAGTGCTACCAGACTAGCAACTTCTCCTAAACATCCTAGAATGGAAAATGGCACCTTCGTCTCTCCAACATAGTACAGTGGGGTGGATAATCAGATTCTGATCGCAAGTTGCCTACCAGTTGATTGAATCCCGCTTCAAGCCATAACCCCAAAGTCCCCAAATTCCAAATGTCTGCATAGCTAAGTCTCGTAAACTCATTGTCAAAATCTACTAAAGTGAGATTCATGTCCTCACCCTCCTTGGAACCCAGAATTAATATTATCTGCCTGTTAGAGCTGTACTCCCTGAGCACCCCATAGAATTTTCTAAATTCCACTAGCTTTCTTCTGTCTTGGTGCTCTATTTTTTATCTTGCACTCAGTATTGTAAAACCACACAGGTCTGAGAAATTGAGCCACCCTCTGCTACAGTCTATGTGTGACATAGCACACTTCACATTTTGCCTTTTGAGTAGCTGGAGCATACTGTGAAAACAGTATCAGTAGTATTTGAGAACTCTCTCATTTCTTCAGTAGATTCAAATTTTAGAATATATACCAAAAGGAAACAAAATGATGACAGATTCCATTTCCCTGGAGTACTGAAAAGAGTCTCTGAAGTTCTTGTTTAGCAAAAGACCTGGAAGATTTTACTGACAAATCCTGCAGTTTAAAGCAAGCTCAGTTTTGGTACCAATGTTTGAATGACAAGAGAACTGCAAAAGCAAACTTTACTACATTTTTCTCATCCCAGCAGGACAACAGTTCTCCAGGAAAGGAATTATCACCATGAATCAATTGTAAAACACACAATCATTCTAACTCACTGAAAAAGGTGGCATTCATGCTGAAATGGGAGGTCACCCTAGACATTTTAGAAGTAGAAGAATATACACAAAGAGGAAGTGAAGTCAGACTCCAGTTAACATTTTAAAAGATTTGTAGCACAGTGTTCAAATAGGAGAATTCCCTAAGGTCAATATTTGAAGTTTCTTTGCATATCCGGTTGGATACAACTTTAGGTCTAAATGAAAGCCAACATCTCCAAGATAGGAAACAAATTAGTCCCCTGCAAGTCCCTAGTGATACAAACACTTCATTTGGCTTTATATGATACATCATTGAGCTGGGGACATTTTCAATCTTACTTATACTTCTTAAAAATTAACCTAATTCCTTCTTTATAACATGTATAGCATGAAAAAAATACTGGCTCAGGTTCTTTTAAATTATGGCAATTTAAATACAGAATTTCATATTTTTTGTATAGCACTAAAATAATGTAGGATTTCAATCTCATGAAAAAACTGATTCAAAATTATCATGGTTGAAAATACCCTAAAGATTATAAAACATACTCTTTATTTGCTTTTTTGTCCTTTGTTAAATCTGTCCTTAATAATGCATAAAATAAACGCATTTTTATCTTGAATAGACCTTAAAAACCAAATCATGGTTAAGTTCCTTCATTTCAGAATTAACGAAATCACAACTCAGACAAAGTAGGTGAACTTAAAATGAAATCCAACACCAAACTCCTAAGTTACACTCTGAAAATATTTCAGCACATATACTAAGCTTTACTCCTCTGAGGATTCCTATTCTTCTCTCTCATTCTTTACTCTCTTGAAGATGTAGGTTATATACTTGTCGATCAAAGTTAATACAGAAATAAGAGGTAATTCATGAGGAACAAATTATGAAATATCAAAACTCAAGGCCCACATGATTATCTACTGACTCCATAACAAAACATCTCAGGTCAAGATTAATTGAACTAACCTCCACTTTAAAAAATATTTTAAAATAATAATGAAAGCAATTTTCAGTGTTGACTATAGTCCTCTTGCAATATCTAGAAAAACAACCACTTATCAACCCCAATAATTTTGCTCCTAGCATGTAACTTCACAGAACAGTCTTAAACTCTACACTTGAGCAAAGTAAACGTACCTCCCAGCCTTCAATGTGGGACTGCCATTCCTCCAGCGCTTCTAACTTCTCCATTTGCCTCTTGGCCTCATTTATGTTGGAACAGACGCCTTTCATAGCTTGGAGGGCTTCGGTCACTGCCGCATAGTCACTGTGTTTCCGTGGAGTTCGCTTCAGTAGCTCCTGTTCTCACACACACAAATTGCTCTTTGAGCATCAGTTTTCTGGTACAGCATGCTAAGATTGACCAGGAAATGAAAACTACAAAGATCATGACAACCCTTTTCTCAATGACATCACAAATTCCACTAAGATAAGGATCGGAAAAGAAAGGTTGAATCAACGAATAAGTGTTATTCCAAGGCATATTTTGCAGTTATGTTAACTTTTCACATGTATTTATTTTGCTTTTAAAAATAAGGTTACATTTCTTCTTTGAAACCATCAGATATACCTCATGATCATGGAATTTTTAAAATTTTCATTTTTGTTCTAATAGAACCATTAACAATGTTAATGTGATCATTTCATTTTCCTAGAGTCTTTAACAGAATATATATTTAAATAAACATGTCCAAAATTTCATAATAATATAAATCCTTATTTCCTAACATTTTTTGAGAAACTATAAAAATATAAGTTAAACAAAGCAAAATCTGTAGATGTCTTATACTCCAGCAAAACAAATACTTTATTGCAATTTTCACAATACTTCATTGTTAAAGGAGAAATTTCTACTTTTCTCATCATTCTCTGTGATGAATAAACTATTATAAATCTAACGCTTTCCTTTTCTGTTTTTGGTGTTCAAGATTTTAGGAAGCTTTTTATTTATATTTTTTTCTATTCAGGATATCAAAATTACAGTAATCTTTAATCCCTTAACAAAGTCTTGCTAGCTCTTTAGAAGCACAAAATTAAACATCTTCACCCACTGTCTAGACAGTTGTAGCCACATTACTTTTTAATTAGTCATTTGTTTCTTTACTATGGTTGCCAACATCATAGAACTAACACAATTACAGAGACCCTGAGTCCTCTTTTCAAAAGAACACTCTTAGTTCTCAAAAATAAAGTGGATACTTAGGTCACTTTTGTTTTTTGCTTTTTGGATTTTTTTTTTTTTTTTTGACAGGGTTTCATCATGCACTTCAAGTTAGCTTTGAACTCACTATGTAGCCCAGGCTGGCCACAAACTCATGCTGATTCTCCTGCCTCAGCTTCCTGAGTGCTAACTGTGTCTCACCATGCCTGGCTTGGCTTTGATTCAGCCAGTTCTTATACCTCCTTGAATTCCCTCACTGTGGAAAATGTTCCCATAAACTTGGCCCCTGAAGTCACTATGTTCATACTCAGCTCTGCAGAGTTACACCACAAGAATACATAAAACACCACTCCCAGAACAAGGTTTAAAATGTTACAGTGGCCCACAAATTCATAAAAGGTACATGCAGGCTTCTCTAGAAATTCTGAATAGTAGAATTACCATTTGTAAACTATATGAAGAAGCCAAGTCATCCCAAAGGCCAGAAAGTCAAGCCATATGGACTAATATTTAGTGAGTACTTGTGGAGTTGTGCAATAAATTTAGGTAATATGAAATACAAAGACAAATAATCAGTAAAAATCTAACAACTACTTACTGTAACACTGGCATTGACTGGCCAAATTAATATCAAGTTTCACAAGTAAGACCAATATATTTTTTAACACTGTAACTTAACTTAATCTCTAATGTTTTTATCTGAATAATAAACTCATCTCAAGTTGAAGAAAGCAGAGCATGGTGGTACATGCCTGTAATCCTAGCACTTGGGAGGCTGAGGCAGGTGGATCAAGTGTGTTTGAGACAAGCTACATAAGCAAGTTCAAGGCCAACTTGCACTACATAGTGAGAACCTATTTGAAAAAAAAATAAAAATTAAATTAAATTAAATTAAATTAAATTAAAGAGAATCCCAGCACAACTCTTCAACTGATAGTCTGAAACATATTTTATGGTCATAAAATGTATTTCTGATGGTAGAAAAAAATGTGTTTCTAGCTCAAATTTATAATACATCTTAAAAAGTAAATCAGTAACAATATCACTTATTATAGCAATAGCATTCCTTTTTTGTTTGTTGTTTTATTTTGTGGAGACCAGGTCTCACTATGTACTTCAGGCTGACCTTAAACTCACTATGTAGCCCAGGCTGGCCTTGAACTTGTGGAGATCCTCCTACCTCAGCCTACCAAGTGCTGAAATTATAAGCATGAACCACCATGCCTAGCAAGCAATGGCATTTCTAAGTATTTTTAAGAATTAAGATGTTAATTAGTAATTAATATATTAAAATAAATCAAATAGACATAAGCATGAATGTCTAATACAAATAGTGTACATACCATGGCAAATGATGCATATAAAATATTTAAATTAATAATTTTATACTCCTATATATGCATGCAAATATGTATTTACACATATAAATGATTATATATTTATACATATACACATACATATACATTCTTATAGGTACATGCTGAATTTTGTCATTTTCTCATTTTATAAATTAAGAAAAAGACTTTATAGGGTTAGATTCCATATCCCACTCAGAAAGCTGCTAAGCAGAATACCAGGGACTTCAACTCAGAGCTCACATGCTCAACTAACACCTCAAATTGCCTATTCTGATGTTATACTTGCAAAAAAGTATAATTTCAAAAACTGGTATGCTGACCTATTCATAAATCTTTGCCACAATGCCAATAGGTAGTATTGTACAATATACTTGTCATTATATAAATATCGATTATTGTAATAAGGAGACAGACTGACAAGCATTAGTGAGTCATTTTGCCTTTAAGACGTGTTGTTTTCTTAGCAATCTCAGTGCACATTCCATTATAATAATGATTCAGAAATGAGACCCTGAAATTATGTAATTTTGATCCTAACTTTATTAGCGTCATAAATTTACTGAAGTTTGGGAAATGAAAAAAGACACCAACAGTGAATTTACTTAAAATAAAGGACCCTATAGCTAAAGCAGTACATAAAACAGTCATAATGGACTTAATGGGAGCTCTCTTGAAACTAATGCATTTATTCTGAATGAAACTCAAGCAAGTACATTTTTCCACAAAGAGCACTAAAAGCTCATTTTAACTGCTTTTCCACTAAAGTTCTGCCTTCTGCTGCACAAATAAATGTGTGATAAAGTAGCCATTTTTCCAATAATTGTGATCTGCCTTTTTATTAAACATCAAACTCTCTAAAAATAACTCTTTCAAAAGATCATCAGAAAACTATTCAATTTCAAAGAAAATACTAAAATGAGGCAGCACATAAAATACCTTCAAAAGGAGGGGGTACTTGCAGATCCGCTGTATGGGTGTCACCAAGTAGCCTTCCAGGGGAACATCTGTGTTTTTTCGTCCTCCAAGCAGCATACAGTTCTAGGTCAAAACAAACATAATCAAGTACAGCACATTTGTCAAATATGAGACTATTAAATTTTCTTTCTATAGTAAAAGTTTATACTGAAAATTTGTGCAAAGAAATATCCTTATGTACTTTCTCTAAGAATAGCATATTGTTATTGTTTTCAGTTATGAATAACACAGAGTCTTTCATATTGCTTACAGAATGCAAAAAAACATGTTGAACCTGAAAAAATTACTTTACAAATATTCTCTGAAACCTGATGTGTAAGGGAACATGTAAATATAGAAATAAATAGTAATGATGAAGAGATGGAGAATGGAGGAGAAAGAAAGAAGCAGAGAGACAGAGACAGAGATTTTGTTTACAAAACAAGTATCTTATGTTGTGTAAGATCAAGGATAAAGAGATATAAAGACAATGAAGTTGTAACTTCTGACTAAGTTCTGCCACTGACCAGTGATATGCCTTCAGCTGATTTCAAAATTCTACTTTTCATCTCTGTAAAACTGGCATGTTTTACCCAAGTGATCTCTAAATCACACTCCACCAAAGGCCTCAGGAAGTCATTTGGAGAGGAAATCAGAAAGGGTCTCCACAGAGACCAAGTGTTTAGAGAAATACAAAAACCAGCAATATGAATTGGTGAGATGAAGGAGCATCTACTGACCATGAAATAGTGATCAAAAGAAAACTAAGACAGATAAATAAAGCCTTTATCTTCCTTAACAATACAAAGAAAGACTTGAAACTTCCTCAAATCTTTATTTCTATAGTGCTTTTCAGAGTGACTTCCATCGAAGGAATCCTTAAAATCTAATGAAGCAAACTAATACACTAGCTTGTTCTATACCACTGTATTAAAATATTGTTCTATACTGAGAAGAGAGCCCAAGTTCTGGGTAGGACAGGATGTAAAAAAAAGACCAACAGTCTCCTCCACTCTGCTGGGAAACTTGTCTCCAGTCTCAAGTCAGCAAAGCAAAAGCGATGAAGGTAACTTTACCCAGACACCCTAGAAGGCAGAGCAGCAATGCCATGTTCTTACAGAGCACGTTCTTTGCGAATTCCTTTCCATACTGCAGTAAGTTTATCAAAATATTTTCAAGCTATGTATGGTATTTTCCCCCCAGAGAAATCTTTAAAAACACAATTATCTAGATATTATCTACATATTTTCAGTAATACTTCAAGATCCAAACATGACTTAGCACCCCTATCGATATGACCACTCACTACCTAAGTCTGAGCTGTAGAGCCATAAAAGAACATACAATACCCATTTTTTGTATAATACGGATTATAAACTCTCTTCACAATGGCAAAGGTTTGTCATTGTCCCTGGATTGACTTAGAATCACAAGCTATATTAATTATACATTCACTTAAAATATGCTTTGTAAAGAAGCTTCCAGAGATTTTACTGATCATAAAACTTACTATGATCACAACATAAGCAAAGACCTATCATCATGTACACCTGAAAACTAAATAGAATGATCACCACACCAAACTTGGTCAGTTTGGAGAAACTTGGCTATGTGTACCTGTACAAAAGACCTAAGAGAGTCCCACGGGACATGAAACTTGAGTCAACTTGCAAACTATCTGACTTCTGACTTGTACTCAGATCCATGGACAAGACAGATAATAATGTTTGATCACTTTCAATAAATCTTTGGCTGACTATTAAGAAAAGTAGCCACAGGAATGATTTCTACCAAGCAAAGCTAAATTATAAAAACAAAATTATAGAAATAAATAAGGAGTGTTATTATGAGTTGCACATATAAAGCAGACAGCTTCTTAGATTAAGTTTTAGCAATTTAGTAAAACATAACTAATTATACAAACAAAAAAATAGTAACTAATCTCAGGTTGAAAATATAAAATCCAGAATTGCTACAGTGTTTTAGTTACTTTTCTCTCATTGATGGGAAAAAATACTAACACCCAAAGTTAAAGAGGAAAACATTTATTTAGCTCATAGTTTGCAGAAGTTTCAGTTCAAAACCAGCTGGCTCCAAGACAGGGTGGCACATGATAGAGGGGCAGCAAGTCATAGCAGCAGAACACAGCAAAAGCAATAGCTGAGCATGATAGTAGTCTCTTTTTGCCCCTTTTACATTCCATCTAGGCCACAGGGACTAGGGCAGTGCTTAATCAATCAGTGAACTGATCCCACACTCTTAATCATAGCATCACACACTCTAGATTCAGCCACTTCTGAAAACCCCTATGACTGCATGAGGCTTTGGGGGACATCTAGACACAAATCATAACATACGGTAATTTGTTTAAATGGCTAGCTTATAATAAAAATATGATGATGCACAAAGGAACAGAAAAATATGATTCACACAGTCAAAAAAATCCTGAATGTATGCAGTTGTTGGACTTAGAAAACAAAGAATTCAGGGCAGAAGACAAGATGACGGACTGGTAGGTAGCAGGAGAGAGACCCTCTCTGAGAGAGACAGCGCAAATGCCAGAATAAAACGCCCTGGAGAGACCCAAACAGAGAGTGATGGACTCTCACAACCCACGAAGAAACTAAAGCGCAAAAGACCGCTTGAATATGAGGTCCTGGGGCTACTATTACTGAACATTAGATCAGCGAGCACGGCGCCCTCCTCAAGGTGCCTAAATCCCTGCCCGACCTGAACAAGCGATCCACGCCGAAGCGACTGGCTTGAGCTGCTGGAGTGCGGAGCAGAACAGCCCTGCGTGCAGCTTGCCCGGAACGGCCCTGCACGTGACCCACCCAGAGGCACCGTGAATTCCCACCATAGCCGCGCTGAAGTCGGAGATCGGGGAGCCCAGCAGTTCTCGTGGACGCGGTGAGTGATGGGAATAAGACCCTCCCATGGGAAAGGGGAAACTGACTGGACGACATGTTGGATTTGGGCAGGACAGCCCTAACTCCATAAGGAAGTGGCTTCAGCTGGTTGCCCCCCTCGCCGAGCGGATTAGTGGAATCTGCTTGGACTAGGCCGTGCCCCTGAGATCAGTGCACACTGACACAGTGAAGGCCTGCAAAGGTTGACTGGCCCCGAAGGGAGGAGCTAGCACACACTGCCCGTGGGTGAACTCTAATCTCTCATAACCTATTGAAGAGGGCTAAAGATCCTAGCCTGCACCCTCTAGAGGAGCCTTAACCAACAAGAAAAGGGTCTGGGAATTACACTGTACACTTGTATGGAAGGAACCAAAAACATGGCGAAAGGGAGAAATAAGAAAACACTCCCAGCCCACAACCCTGAGAACATTGATCCAAGAGAGGTAAATACAAAAGAGACTGAGGGCAGCAAAAATGCAACATCAAACACAGCATTAGCAGACATAAAGAGATATCTTCAGGACCTCGTAAGTGGGACCAAAACTGAAATATTAATTCAAATTAAACAAGAGATAAGTAGATTAATAAAAGAAGGGCTGGGCACCTCTCAAGAAGACATAGACAGAAGAATGGAGGAACACAAATGGAGAGAAAAATTTAATGAAATTAAATTTATTCTAGGAAAAACCTAGAATACATGAAACAGATTCAAAGAGATTATCAGGAAACTAAAGACTCCATAGAAAGCTGGCAAAACTGCTTGAAAGAAACCAAAGATAGACTGTCAAAAATTGAACACAGGCTTGCAATGTGGGGTCATGAAAGGGAAGATCTCTTAAAAATAACAAGGGAGCAGGCAGTAAAGATACAAATAATGGAAGATGACAAGAGGATCTATAACTTAAGAATAAAGTATGTGAATGAAGAAGCAGGAATCAAAACAGAGGAATTACAAAGGCTATTCACAGAAATTATTAAAGAAAATTTCCCAAGCATAGAAAAAAGAAATGATATGCAGAGGTATGAAGCATACAGAACTCCAGCCACCTACAACCCAAACAGAGCTACACCCAG